>VZRU01019632.1:210989-273313 GCA_013398155.1 Pedionomus torquatus | reverse complement strand
GTTTTTGTTTTTTTTGGGGTGACTTGTCCCGTTCAGTGAAAGCAGGGCACGAAATCGCGTACAGCTTCCAGCAGTCCCTCTGGGACCCTGCTGGGGGTTGGGATGGAGAGGAGCTGCTCTGTTCCGCCAGTGCCTGTTTCACCCTCGCTAAAATCCTGGGGAATCTGGTTGAATTGCTCAAGGGACTTCTTTAGTGTGTGCTCTTGGAAATAGCTTCCACGTTGGGAAACAATTCAGTAATAAGAGAGCTAAAATATAAACAATTTTGTACTGGAAGGTTTATTTATTTCCCTGCCTGCTTTCTGCTCTTTTGGGGAAATTAGCCCCTCTTTGCTAAGAGACATTATTGGGTAATTCCTGTAGTTTTAACAATGTACTAATGTTTTCTGATTACAGCAGCAATCCATCAGTAGGGCCTTTAAAGTTACATCTTAAAATCCAGAAGACTGATTTGCCTGAAATGTTAGTGGAATTTTATCAGTGGGGACTAAATGTAATGTGATTTTCCTTTTAGAGGGGCTGCTCCATCACTTTAATGTGTTTTTCCCTAAAAATAAAGAGTCTTGTTTGCTGAATAAGATTGAAAAGGAGTTAAGTTTCGGCAAGCGTTTGTTATTTCTAGAGAAGCATACGAAGTTTGTCAAATGAATTCAGAAATCCCGGAAGATCACAGTCAGTATTGTATTCCTGAGTAACTTCTCTTTTAAAGAAAACGATATATGCATCTTATTTTAGTATTGGGACTGTTCAGTAAGAAGTGCACCACTGAATGGGGCTCTAATCTCCAGGGCTCCTGGCATAGAGATGACTGTGTTTTACATTGGATTCATTTTCTAGTTATTTGACTGGAAAACTTGCCTCTTCTTAGGACTCTGGTTTTCAAAAGGAGACTTCTGTGTGTCTGAGTCAGCAGAACTTTCTGTGCTTACTTGACTTTAATCCCTTGCATGATCTCAACACCGTTTCACGCAGAGTTCCTGTCGGGTCAGAGCAAACCAGGTGATGGTAATGGTGATGGCATCTCACAAGAGGTTTGGGGGGACTTTCTGTCTGGAATGCTCCCTTGAGAGGCACTGGCCAGCTGAATCACAGATCAGAGTTGGAAGGGACCTTCTAGAGATCATCTAGTCCAACTCCCCCGCTAAAGCAAGATTACCTAGAGCACATTACACAGGACTACATCCAGGCAGGTCATTAATAGGCTGCAAATCTGTTTCCTTCATACCAGGCAAGTGTGTTTTTTGCAAGGTCCTGTGGATGGTGATAGGTCTGGGGTAGGGATCCTGACCTGTTGGAAACCAGTGGTGTTTGTCACTCGGTGGAAGCACATTTGCGAGGATGGGGAACTCCCTCTGCAGATTTGCCCCTTAAGGCTCACAAAAGAGGTGAGTTAAAGTGATACTCATGTTTTCTAAAATCTAGTTATTTTCTAGCCACATAGTTGTCTCCTTGGGTTCTAGCCTTCATTTTTGTGCTATTTCTTTCCCTTATTATTTTTCAGTTTACAGTTTTTCTTTTCCTCTTTAGTTCTGTGAAAAACTCACACTGGCAGAGAAAAGGTCATTACCAAATACAGAAAAGAAACAAGCTAAAAATTGCCTCTATTTTTTTTAATCCCCCCAAAAAAGCAAACTGAGGCCAATTACTCGAATTTTAGAAGTTACACGTTACAATAATAGGTAAACCATTTGCGGACAAAAATGTCATGTTTAAAGTGATGGTTGCCTTGAGGTTATTTAGAATTCTAGTTGTCTGGTGTCATTTGGTTTATATATAATAATGAAGAAAAATACTAGAAAAAAAACAGCAGTGCTATGAGTTTCCTCCAGGAGCAGCCAGATCTTTTTCTCTGTCTTTGGCGACCTGCTGAATCCTGCTATTCCTGGGCCACCCACAGTCTGTTACGTATAACATGCTGAATTAATCCTTGCTAACAGCACAGAGAGCCCGGACCATCCTGTGACCCGGACAAGGTGTATAACATGGGAGGAAAAATGCTATAACCAGAAACCTTTACGTGTGAGAGTGCTAAGGGCTCGCTCCTGTTGGGGAGCAGGAATTGACTCCTCTGTTTGCATTTCCCACTTTTAACTCCATCCGGGCAGTGGGGCGCTGGGCTGGTTTGCACTGAACTCCACGGCTGTGCTGAAATAAGGCTTTCTTGTTCTGCCCTAGGAACACCCACACACCAGCCTGTGCTGAAATAACTCTGCTCCTAAATGCCGCTGAGTTGGTTATTTTGGTGCTGGGCTGAATTGGTTTGTGCTGAAGTCAGCAGCAGAATGCCCCGTTGTACCTCCTTGGAGGCAGAAATGGGCTCAGGTATGTTTGCCAACCTCACTGGTGCCCAGGAGAGGTGAGAGAGGTCTCACGGCTCCCCAGGGAGAGCATCCACATGTGGGTTTGAGCGTGCATTGACTTCATATCCTTGATCGCTTTGCCTTTGGCTTTCCTTGCCACTGGCTGTACCAGTGGGTGGCCACAGGGGCTGTAGTCCCTGGCCATGGGGTGCAGCATGTGGACTGTCCCCTGCTCTCTTTGGGGTTCTGATGACCTGCCTGTCCTGTTGGCCTTCGACTGTCTCACTCCAGACTCACAGATACGTGGCCAGGAGCAGAACGTCTGCATCACAGGGAGGTATTAAAGTGGTGCTGAGCACACTGGCAGGTAGAGTTTACAGACCATTGCAATAGGTAGACACAGAGTTTGGCTGGATGCTTTCGGCATCTCCAGGCCCTCCTACATCTGGATTGATGATGTGGGCAGGTATGCTCATCCTGGCCAAACCTCACATGATCTCAGCTTGGTGCTGGAAGTGACATGGTCCATCAGGGCAACTTGATTGTACTGGTGTCCATCCAGGAGATCCTGTCTGGTCTCAGCGTGATTGTCATCTGTCTTGTGAGTAGATCTTCCTCTGCTGTCTCCTCCAGGGGTGGCACATCATCGTAGTGGCTATGCTGATTTCTGCACACCATACATTTCATGCACGGAGAAAGTGGGAATAAGCAGTGGGGCTCTCAGAGCCTTGTTTCATCTAACTCTGATTGTAGTGTGTCTAGACTGGCACAGCAGTAAATGCTGGGGCTGCTGATCCTTGTCTACATCAAAGCTTTGGTCACTGCTGTTCTCAGGGGAACCGTACTGGTTTCAGCAGCTGAGGGGGAGCTGGGGACGACTCTGCTAGTGCAGATGTGGAGTAAGAGAGGGGGGGAATGGGGGGGGGGGGGGGGGGGGGGGTGTGAGGGGCAGGCAGTAAGGCCTTGCATTCACCTGTGTCTGCAGTTTCTGCAGACCTTAGTTAAAAGTGCTATGGGACCACCCTGTAGTGGGTCTTTTGGTGAAACCAGTAGGCAAATTGTACCGACATGCAGAGGGCTGGCAGTGAGGGCCCAGAAGGATGTGTGTATGAACCTGCAGTCTTCTAAGCTGTTAATAACCAGCTCCCAAAAGAACATTATTTCCTAATGAGAGGCAATTGGGTGATATACGAAGCATATTACATAACCTTTGCCTTCTTGAGGTTTCTGTTTCTGACCAATGCTATTTGAGAAAAAGTCCCCTTGCAGTCCAGGGGACAATCCCAGAAGTGTTTGAGGAAGAGGCACCTTGCGGAGCCCGAGGGAATTCAGCCTGATACCAAGAGACCCTTGGGTAAAGCTGTACTGTTCTGTTCTTGCCCAATCCTTCTCTGTCTAGTCCAGTGACTTGCGCATACTGGAAGTGACTGGGGGGGGGCAGAAACATCTTGCACAGAGGCAGCCTGCGGGATGGGGAGTCCTGCGTTTCCTGTTCGTTTGAGTTTGTTCCAGTGCTGAATCACCTTTTCCAATAAGAAAGAAGGAAAATCCCTCAATCTCAAAATGCTGCTTTATTTCTGCCCCGATTCTCTCCAACTGCAGCGGCCAGCTGTTGCTTCTTACATCTTTTTAGCAGAAAGTGCTTAGCACTGGCTTCTGTATTCCCCATGTTCTTTCATGACCTGCATTCACCATGAGTTCTTGGACTTCCATGGGGCTTTGTGGGTTAGATGTAGTCAGCCTTCAACGAGAGATACCAGAACCAGGATCGTAAGTAGTGTCAAGGTTGTGATACCGCTCCAGAAAGGTTTGCAAGCAGTGAAGCAGCAAGGTCTGTCTCCATCCTTTTTTGCTCCTGCATCTACCGGTTGGATTTTCTCTGGTCATTGGCAGAGCAAACCCTCCTCCAGTTACTCCCAAAGTGGACGTGCCACTTCACCAGCCTGAGAGAGGAAGACTGGGGTGTTACAGGAAGATGGGCAGCAATGCCAGAGGCCACACCACAGGTATGTAGCACATATCACAGGCAGGAAACTGAACCTCATCATTCAGCAGCCCTCTGATGTGCCTAGGCAGATATGGAAGATACCCACTGCCACCAGTCTGTGCCAGCTTTGGGGTGGTTTCTGGTTTCCAGCCCAGCATCTCTCAGCACCAGCAGGTCCTGGAAAAGTTCTTCCTACTGATCTTTGCAAATCTGGCCTTTCAGGTTTTCTGAGCTATGCATCCAAAATCAGTGGTTACTCTTGTGAACTGTCAGTCATCTCTGACCTTGTGCTTAAAGATCTGTCCTTTCAGGGGGGACAAATTATTAGAGAGTGACAGAAATTATAGAGTGCGTAAGTGATTTGAGCAAGGTCCTGCAGAGCACTAGTCCTCAAACCTAAAAATGCACCTAGATCTAGGCTGAAAAGAGCTACCTATGCACACAGATATTAGCAGACTTTACAAAACAGGGAATTTTTTTTTCAGGGCAGGAAAGAGCCTATTTTAGACTTCAGTTCCTCCCCATTGTTTAAAAGTATTTTCAGGCTGAAATTCAACCACTGCCTTGGGATGTGAACGCAGTTCGGCCAGCAAAGGCTTTAAGTGACTGGGTCATGTTGGCAGCTGGCTGACACATGTCCTCAGTCTTCCAGATAATGAGGGCTATGCTGCCTTCACCCTGGCTAATGCTGCAAACATGGGCAGGGATGCATGTGAAATCTAAGATGCCCTCAGAGATGGTTTTTGTTTCTTGGTTTCGTTTTGTTTGCTTTGTTGTGGGGTAGTTTTGCCTGGCTCTCAGATTTGTGGTCTTGGCGCAGTGAAGCCCAGGATGCAGCTGCTGCCCTTCGAGGACCCAGCCCACAGAGGAGCTGGCCCACAGAGGTAGTGCTCAAAATGCAGTGACATTTGTCAGCTGAGGTGTTGGGCAATGTGGGCCAGAAAGCCCTCAGATCTACCAAGTTTGAAGAAGACATGAAATGCTCTAGCCGTGACCTGTCATGGCAGAAAAATCTGCCCAGTCCGTTGCTGAGAGTGGGGCAGTAGTAATGAAGCCCATCTGCTCCCAAAAGCCAGGCTTTTCATGAGGAATACTTTCTCTAGTACTTCTTGGCTTTCTACAGTTTCCTGAGAATCTCTGATACGTGCGAGGGCTTTGGGAGGGGGAAGGAGGGGGCTTAGGATGCTGGGAGTTAACTCTCTGCCTGCAGGAGAGATTCACATCTCGATGGCTCTGCCAGGTGGATCCAGCCTTCACTGGTCCCACATCCCTTTGCCATCCCAGCCTGGATGTTTCTCTCCGGCAGCAAATTGCACCTGCAGTTTCTGCTGTCCCCACTCCCCAAACCCCAACACTCCTATTTCTCCTGCAGAAAGGACTCCACAAAAACATGTTCTGGGAGGAGTAGGACCTTTGCCTGTGGTCCAAGAAGGACTGTCTGGTAATCATCAGTTAGGTCTGAGGCTGGGAGACGAGCACTCACACGGTGGCCAGGGCACTCCTGAGGGTGCTGGGATTTATGTGCTGGATTTTCTTTCTTGGTCCTTGCTTGCCACAAGTGTCTGAGTGGAGAGCGTGACAAACCCTCCATCATAATCCCAGTGCAAACACAGCTGTCTTTCCCAGGACCCTCTGTCAGAAGCCAGGAAACTACAAAGGCATTAGGTGCTGAACTCCCATTACTCCCACTCGGAGCTGAGTACCCAAAGAAGAGCTTAACTCCCCAAATACCTCTGTGGGGCCAAGGGGGGAACGTTTTACATTCAGCCTTTGAGAACACAGCTGGGCAAATGCCCAAAACTTTCCTTGTTAAAAGACAGTCAAAGGCTGTTAGTGATCTGAGAGGGAGAGAACATCTCACAGAGTAGCTCTGGTGGCCTGGGGTGAACACGGCCATACCTAGATCCTGCTTTTCTTGCATGGCTTCAACTGATGCTGAGAAGAGGGACAAATGGAGCTACCCTAAGAGCTGAGGGTATGTTTTTCCACCTCACTAAAATCTTTCATGGGTGAAGGGGAGTGACTGGTATCAGTAGAGAGTTGAAAACCCTGTTCCCAGGCTTCTGTTGTCAGCCTCTCTGACCAGTCTGCTGTCTCCCATACATGTACTTGCCCCCATGGCGCTTCCACCGCTGTAAATGAGGACCTTGCCTCTGTCTCCTGTCTGGATCTGCAGCTTTGGGACAGGTCTGTGTTCAACTACAAGCCCTCTGTGGTTTCTCTTCTATTTCACGTGGATCTTTTCATTTTTCCCATCTTCAAACACAACAGCCTCCTTGGCAGTAAAATCCTTCCAGCAGGGCTGGATGGTGGGAGGCATTGCTAAGTGCTCCCTGCACACGCTGCTGCCCTGTGCAGATGTCTTCCTTTCCTGATGCTCATCTTCAGGTGCTGGGATTGTTGCTTCATTGCTGCCCGTCCAGCTTTATTCTGTCCAGACCAATTTGCACTCTGATCTGATACAGGTTTGCAGTAATTCCAGTAAATTATCCAGTAAAATTAGTTGACATCTCCTTTGTAGCCTGGACTTGCTTTGTTCTCTTTTTCCCAGTTGCCCATGGCTTGCACTGGGAAGCCAAAGTCTCAGTGCAAATCAAAGCCCTACGTGGGCAAAGATGGTAAGAACGAGTTACTGTGTGTCCCCAGGATCTGAGCTACTATCTGAGCCACTGCTCAGATAGATAAGCTCTCTTTCTGATGTTCTTCACAGGAGATCACTCAGTGTAGGAGGTAGCATTGGGACATACAGTTTGGGTTTGTTTCTCTGATAATTTTAATGAGCAGGGGAGCAAAGCCAATGCTACATTTATTGTGTTGGAAGGAGATCGTGATGCTCGCAGCATGATGGACTCAGCATGCATGAGAACAGGGAAGGGGAGCCAAAGGACACGGTGTGAGAGAAGTGGCGTTGTGTGACTCAGGTCCCAAACAGACGTGATCCCAAGCATTCCCCAGTGCCAACTGCACCGGAATCCTGGTGCTGCCAGGAGATATGGTGTGCTGGGTGGTCAGCAAATGGGACCTGCAGCAGCACTACCAGGCACTGGAACATCTACTGACTGCAGGAGGCTGGATGGTTGGTTTCAACAGCCACCAGGGTCTGTTCTCCTCCACATGGGGCCAAGCAAGCCAAGAAGACCCGGTAGCCAGATGAACCTGCAGTGGCTAATACCCTCAACTGTCACCCCGACATTTAACAGCCCCCACATATCGGCTCCCCTCTTGCTGGGCTGAATCTGGCAGAGTACAGGAGTGCTCTGAAGCATGCCTTCAGTCTGAGCCCTGCAGACAGGACAGGGATTGCAAAAGGCAAACACACCAGTCTGCCCCGCGCACACACGCTCCCCAGTAGTTGGCAGATTTGTCTCAGTGTCAGCCCTGGGCATCTCTGTGACTTGCGCTGGGCAGCTACCTAAAATGGCCTTTTGGTGTGAAAAGTTGGAACAGCGAGAAGGCTGTGTGGGATCTGGAGCCCAGCCATGCTATCAGAGATCCATTTTGAACCTGGTCCTGTCCTGTTGATCCTTTGATGGGGGGGGGGCATCTTTATGCTGACTTGCTGGTACACAAGTTACTGTAAGGGAAGCTGAGCTCTCCCCACCATTTCTTTTGAATGCTATTGAGCAGGTTTCATTTTTCCCAGGCTCTTTGCAGCAGCCCTTGCTGGGATAACTGGGGTGAACATGCTTTCTGGAGATCCCTGCCTTGTAACCCTTTCCAGCCTCCACCTTTGGAAGGTGCAGAGGCAGTGATCTGCAAAAGCCTGGATTTTGTTTCTAGATAGACTAGATCTTCCTTGCCTTGGAGAAGGAATTAAAAATCTGTTCAACTTGTTCAAATCCATTCCCTTTAGCTTGCTGGGATGGTACTGAGCAGGTTTCTCTTTAGGGTATGGAGATGTCCAGCCTTGAGCCAGCCAGTAGGGAGTTCCTGCAACCTGGCTGGGGAACAGCCTGGCTGACCTGCTTCTGTTTTCCCCATAGTGCCCTGAATTCTTAATATTTGGATGAGCTTTGATTAGATAAAACAGTTGTAAATTTATGGCAGGCAGATTGATGGGAATTTGGCTGGGAAGAGCTGGTCTTCCCAGGGAGAAGAAAGCAGTTTTTCTCCCTGCTGGTTAGTACTGCAGCAGCTCTGTCACCCTGGGGTTCAGCAGCTACATACGCAGCTGAGGTGCCTCGTCACCATCTACCCGCTCAGAAAAGTCTGGCCACATAACCCACATCCTTTGGCAGCTCTGTGCTGAGATGAAAATCACCTTTAGGGTATTAAAAGAGGTCGGGGGCCTGGTTTTGAGGGTGCAAGTTCATGCAGACTTACTCTCTGCCTCCTATTGCTGTCCTGGTTGCCCACACCACCCTGTGCACTCTCCAGTCCTTCCCTCTCAGTGGCGAGAGCCTCCTGCTCCGATGGCTGGGCTCTCTGAGCACCAGCTGTTCCCAGGCCCGTGGGCAGCCCGGTCTGGCTCCTTCCCTTCTTGCCTCCGTCTCTGTTGCATGTCCTGCTTTCCCCTCACCTTATCAATAACCATCTCCGATGCATGGAGGCAATGAAAGAGGAGTGCATCCAGAGTTCCCAGCGGTGCTGCTCTGCCTGATTGCCGTCACCAAGCCCTCGTGGTGGTGTGTCACATCGTCAAGCTGTTTCCGCAGCTGGGAGATGGTGCAAACCACGCTGCCCTGACCCGAGTCTGGTGGTGTGCTCCGCTGAGTCTGTTTACGTGGCCATGTAAACAACCCATGGCCGAGCACCGCTGCTGAGACCTGCTGTCCTGAAGAAACGCCTGATGATGGTGAGACCCAGCTTTTTCATAGTGGGATTTAATTTTCATAGACTTCCTCAGAGCGTTATCCAGCTGGACTTGAAGCTGCTTGCTCGCCAGAAAGTCTCTCCTGAAGGTGGCACTGTCTCTGCAGTGGCTCAAGTTGGGGATCAGCGAGCCTCTGTACATGGCAGATGGGCAGGTGCCGGCAACTCTGGTGATGCTCTGTGTCTTTGGAGATCTGCCATCAAATGTTTTGGACTTTCATGGCAGTGCACAGGGCGTGTCATGGCTTGTGGGTCCCTGCCGGTCATCTTGTCACCTGTGCTATGGAGGGATGCTGAGGCAAGAGTCCTGGGCTCTTGTTACAACAGCGCTCACAGCTTATTCTCTTAGTAAATGCCACTTGATTTATGGCCTCCATCTCCTGGCTGCTCTCCCAGCCTTTCCAGGAAGGGAGCAGCAGCAGGGGGCTTAAGCTGTCCCATGCAATGGTCTCTTTGGGAGCACTGCTCTCCCTGTGGATTTGCAGCCTCACTGCTAACATGAAACCTGACCCAAACCTGCTCTCTGGCCAGATGTTGCCTCACTGCTCTGTGCTGGGAATTACTGACCTTGCAGAAAGATGGGTAATGTTGACATGAGGTTCAAAGGTGATGTTTGTTTGGAGCTGCCAGGCATGGGTGTCTGTGGGACTGGTTCCCCTGCTCCAGAGGGCTTTCTTCAAGGCAAGGAGCTGGAAAATTAGCACAAACTCATTGGAGGTTAGAAGCTCCTCAGCAATTCCCCATCCCCAATCTTATCCTGGTGCCCAGCAAGCAGGCAGCTCTGCACGATCATGTTTCTCCATGGCACAGGAAGGCGGCAGGTTCAGTCCTGCACACATCTGCAGAGCTGGGCCCTTCCTTTTGGCAAGGGTGCAGGGGCAGCATATTCACAGCTGGGTCTTTTCCAAGTTTACTCCTGGCAGTATTGGAGAGATTGATGTCCCTTCAGGTTGGTGGGACCGGCAGACACAGGCCCTGTGAGACTGAAACAAGATGGATGAGGCTGGGGGAGTTTCTTTTCAGTTGCCCGTGAATGGCAGCTGCTGGGTGGGCGTAGATGCAAGACTCCAGGATCTCCTCTTCCTGAGGTCTCCATTAGACCTTGTTCGTGTCTGGTAAGAGATGTTTTCAGAGCACTTTCTGCTAACAGCCATTCCCAGGGGTTAGCCAGAGACAGGGAGATAAATCCAACACGCACTCAAACAACTTGCTACCAGTGATGCTGGATCTATTGCGTCTCAGTGCTGCAGTGACACTGGAGATGGCTGTATCCTCTGCTAAATGTGCTGGCTGGGGAGACAGGGCTCTTTGGTGGTGTCAGGTAACACCCACTACTAAATACAGCAGAAGTCGGCACAAGGAGCTATGCGATGAGAAGTTATGCACTGGAGATGGTTCTCTCTAGTCTCCAGCAGGCTGTGATTAGGTCCTGTCCTCCTCTGCAAGCTCATGCATTTCTGCAACACACTGTAAAGCCTCTTGTTCTGTATCTTGTGGCAGTGAGTTTCACAGACTAACGACGTGCTGTCGCGTAGAAAGGCAGAACACACACCCACACACCCTCAGCTACCCCCACTGAGAGCAGAGGGGCAAGAGCCATGAAATAAAGCTTGGCGAGGGGCGGCTGTGAGCAAGATGGTGCGTTGGGAAAGGTTTGCTGAGTGTGCACTTTTCCCAAGATCTGTTTGTTGGGGCTTTTATCAGTTCCAGATGCATAGAGCTGACAAGATGGCCTGAAACATATTCAGCAGGCAATTCAGTGAGCCATATGGAGTTAAAGAGACTTCATTTTCTCTTGTCTGTGTGTAGATAGCCAATGTGCAGAGAGGGCACAAATAGCCTCTGCCTGAGCCAGACATGACTGCAGGCAGGTTTTGAGCAAGTCCAGTCTGATCTTCTGGTACCCTGGCCTGCCGTGGCCTCAGCAGCTGAGCAGAAGGCAGCAGGCTGGTGCAGGTGGACTCTTGGCTTGGTAGACCCATGGCAGCCGTCTGAGCTCAGCTGTGGCTTGCCTGAGCTTGCTCTGGCCATGGGAGCCTGCAGGGGTACGGACACCACCGCCAAGTGTGGGTGTGCAGGGGAGAGGTGGGTCTCTGGGGCAGCTTTGCCAGTTGAAAATCACCTCCTCTGCTTCCCGGCAGGGCTCTCTGCCTTCACACTGCCAGTGCAAGCCCTGCTGCTGCAATTCCTGTGGAGCAGCAGACTGGAAAGGAGGAGTTTATTGACAAGGAATGGAAATGCTGGCAGTTCAGGCTTGTATTATATATGCAAGCAGCCAGCCGGGGCCAGGAGACCGACAAGCATAATGGGGAAGAGAAATTGCTCTTGGAAAGCTTCTAACTTGGCTTGTAGGAGGAATTAACCATTTGAAAACAGAAGGTTGCACAGTACTCATGCACAGATAATTTATTTGCTCACCAAGGCAATATTCCTGCTGGATACTCTTAATTTTCTGTTTCATATAAAGAGCTCAATCCCATTCGTTGTAACAGCAGAGAGCTAAGGACATTGCCCCAGTGAAACACAGTCCACCACTTCAAATGCCTGTGATCCTTCTACTAAACCTTCCTGACATCTGCCTCAGGCTAATACCAGCTGGCCAGAGCCTTCTGCCACTGAGGGTACACGTGGGTTTAGGAGGAACCACTGAATGGGACAGTGTGTCCAGCTGCTGTTGACTCTGGTCCTGCTCTGATCCCCAGAGACGATGCTGTGGCATTTGGCAGGTTGCTTGAAGCAGCTGGATTCTTTCTTTCCCCCTCTCCATGATTTATTGTGAGCTAATCCTATAGCTTTCACCCTTTTCCATCACTTGATTAGGGTTTCTCGGGCTGAGCCTTGACTCAGGTTGACTAAATTGGACTAACAAAGCCTTCCATTTCCAAAAAAAAAGGCCTGAGACATCCAGGTCTCTGGGGAGGAGGGAGCCCAAGGCTGTGCCAGCCCCTCTGCCTGGGTATGGCTAGTGACACTGTGATGGTCCAAGAGGTGCCATCGGTGAGAAATGAAGAAAAATTACCTTCAGTAACGTAAAGGCAAAGGAAGTTGTGCAAGAAAGCAGCAGTCAAGAGAGGAAAAAGCTTTCATGAGGCTTTATAGAAAACAAGCTTCCATATCTAATTTTAGTATCTTCTTTCTGATGGCAATAATTTCTTTCTAAGTAAACCTCCTATGATCTTGAGCATCAAGGTAATGCTTAAGTGGTTTTAAAGTGTGTCCAGCAGCCAGGTTTCTGAATCAGAGGCACTTCTGGAACCAGTGACTGCTGGTCCCTGAGCTGGCTTGGGTACAGCCTGCAGTCCCTAAACAGGAGTCATCTGGCTGAAGCCTGGACAGTCCAGGGATTTCAGGTTTCAGGAATCCCTTCCAGGCAGTTGTTAAAGGCTGAGGAGTCTCCTGTTGGGGGGTGGAGGGGGTGGGAAGGCAAAAAATAAAGTTAGAAAGATAATTATTTTCCTGCCCAGTGTGTGTGACAGGCAGTAGAAATGTGCAGTAGTGTAGGATGTTCAGACCCAACCCCATGTCAGGAGTTTAATGTTCTTTTTGTAACAGCTTAAAAAAAAGGCATACATCTGATGACACCCCCTCAAATCTCCTTGCTGCCTTCGTGGCTGCTGTCTGAGCAGTTGTGTACAGCACATGTGAGACAGAGTTGGCTGCAAACGCAGGGACGCTCAGTCACCTCCCAGCTCCAGTGTTAACTGCAGAGTGCTGAGTTTGCACTGCAAAGAGGGAGCTCCCGGGGCTGGCTTTGTCGTGCTGGCACAAGAAGCCAAATGCACACACACGAGTCCATTGTCTCTTTGGACACACAAGTTCTTCAGCAGCCTGCTGGGACATTCCCCAGCAAAGGGTGCTGGCAGGGGGGGGCTGCACGCAGGGTCTCACTGGCTTTGCAGCATCTGGAAGAGGTTGCACGTCTCAGATGGTGAAAAGTCACCACCAGTTCTGCTAAAGCTATAAGAGGATNTCTGAATGTTAGACTGTTGCTCACCCCCCCCACCCCCACCCCATCCCACGCTCCACATGGTGCTGAATGGGGCACGCAGGCTGTGGTGTAGCAGTGGTTGATCTCACCCAGCATTGTCTCCAGCCATGGTCTGTGCAAAAGGGACAGCATACCCCAAGGAGTGAGAACTTGCCTGTTGGAAATGTAATTTCTGGATCCTTTCAGTGAAAGATGGTGGTGGTGGTGATGTGACATAGGTCTTATTGTCACATTTCTATGCCAACCCTCTGTGTCACCTGACAGAAAGCCCTGTTCAGGTGTGATTCTTGCCAGGGATTTTGGTTGGGACATGTTTAAGCTAGAAGATGCTGAAAAGTCAGTGACAGAGGGGGACAGTCAGCAGGAGACCATGGTTGGGAAGGGGGTCAGGTCAGCTGCAAGGCAGCTGCCTCTGTCTCGCCAGCCCTTCAGGAGGCGTCTGCTGTTGTTCCTTGGCACAGTGGCATTGCCTGCCCTACAAAGGTTGCCACAGCATTTGGGAGGCTGGGCTGAGGCATTTTCCTATGAAAGTCAATGTGTCTGTGTTGAGCTGGATCCAGATGGAGAACCCTGGAGTCTGGTGGCACTTTGCACTTAGTGTTGGTGGCACTTTGCACTGGAGGCCAAATGCCAAATGAATTGCCCTGTATCTGCTCTCTGCAGCTTTACTGCATCCCGCGTAAGTCATCAGGCATGGAAATGTTTATGAGTAGGTGCCAGTCATGAGCAAGGGGCATTGCAGCCGCACACCAAGGTAGCAGGGAGCATCCCTCTGCCTTTTGCCAGCTGGATGGAAACTACGTGAGTGCATCTAACACATGTAGGGCTCCTGGACTGTCCTTATGCCTGTCTGCCCTCATATTTCTGTGTGAGAGGGCCCCATGCTGGGAGTAATTTTCACTTTGTGGATGGTGGAAGTGCCCCAATATCAGACGGACAGGTGATGCAGCTCTGCTGCCATTCTGTTCCCTGATGCCACATGCCAGAGGCACTCCTGTCCCATGAGCTCCAGGCATGGGGTCCCAGACAGCAGGCAACTGTGTACAGACACAGGGGATCTCAGGCACAGGTGGAGGCAGGTGTGCCTGGAATTTTGGTCCCACTTCAGTTCCCTGAAGCTACGTGTTTCCACCTCCAGACATTGACCACAACCACTGCTGCTTCTGGCAGGCTTGTCTGTTCCCTGTCTGGCTGGAACAGGAGCAGGACATGTACTCACTCCTCTGCATAGCTCTTCCCATCCTTCACTTTCCATGGAGAACCTGCATCCACACCCTGAATTAACATTTCCTGGAGGCATCACACGCCCTTGTCCCTCTCTTGCCGATGGACCACAGCGTTTCAGCCAGCAGAGCACATACCATACTTTTTCCTGTTAAAGGCAGTGCAGTCTGTCGAATAATCCCATGTAAAATAGTGACTCATTGTCCCCTTTTAGACTGTGTTTCTTGGCTAGAGGAAGACTGTCATTAGTGCCAGGGAGCCTGGCTGCTGTTACCATACAGTTGTGGCACACAGCCCTCGAACTCTGGACACTGGAATGGCCTGCCCAGAGAGGTGGTGGAGTCACCATCCCTGGAGGTATTTAAGAAACGTGTAGATGTGGCACTTCAGGACATGCTCTGGTGTCCGAGATTGTTGAGTTGGGTGATTTGTTTTGAGGGGTTGGGTGTGGTGTGGGGGATTATTTTTTTCCTGGTGGTTTTTGGTTTTGAGCGTGTTTTTTCATGTTTTT
This sequence comes from Pedionomus torquatus, assembly GCA_013398155.1. NCBI lineage: Eukaryota > Metazoa > Chordata > Aves > Charadriiformes > Pedionomidae > Pedionomus > Pedionomus torquatus. The sequence continues at coordinate 258,491 of VZRU01019632.1, read as the reverse complement.
TTTTGTTTTGGTATGTATGGTTGGACTTGATGATCTCAGAGGTCCCTTCCAATCATGAAAATTCTGTAAATCTGTGATTCTATGACTCTGGAGAAGCTGTAAGGTGGTGATTGCCACAGTTATTTCTAGGAGGTGACACTGGTTTTCCTCTCCTTCCCAGAGGAAGTCATATTGGGCACTGAGGAGACACCATGTGTACTTTGTAACAGTGTGATCAGGGGATCCCCAATACCTTCAGATCTCTGTGCCTGTAGGAGCTGTTTTGTTTGAGGACAAAAATGCTGCAGAAGGGTTTGTCCTAGGGGATAGCAGCTATGGAGTGTGTGCATTTGGTGGAAGGAGGTTGGAAAAGGCTCCTTTTCCTTTTGTATAGGAGGTTTGTAGAACTGAGCCTCCTCAGAATGGGAGGTGTCACCTCAGAGGTCACTGCCTGTGGTACCTCTTCTGAGGAATGTGGCTGGGAAAGGGGGACTGGGGGGGTGCCTTATCAGCAGAGACATGGGCTGAGAGCCAGTTGTGACTGCTTGGAGTTGGCCTTAAGTAGCTTCCTAGAAAGCCAAAAGAGTCATTTGGGGAAAAGGGGGGAAGACTTCCAGGGGAGGAGGGTCTGGGTGATAGGGACTGGTACGATCCCTGCATTGGCTCCCTGGGGATGGGACATGCTTTAGCCAGGAGAAGAGGAAGAGGGTGGACCATTGTGCAGTCTTCATCCTTCGTCTGTACCCCTCCATCATCTTACCCTGAAATGGTACTTTATCATGGCAGCTAAACCACCACTTTTAGCAGGTGACTCTGTTGCCTGTGGTGCTGCAAAACTATCTTCCCCCATATGCAAATGTGTGGGGGTTCATCCATCTAAGCTGATGGGAAAGGAGATTTGTCTTTCACTGCTGCAGGTTGTGGTGCCTGTTATACATGGGCTGTCCTCTGTGTAAACCTCCCCATGTGCATGTCCTGTCATGCCCTGCTCAAGTTTGCCTTCGAGCTGCTTTTATTTGTGGTTTTTCTTCTAGCTTTGTGGGTAACCTCCTCACAACTCATCTCTGTTTAGCCCTCTGCAGCTTTTAAGTGCTGGGAGGTGAGGAGAGGAGGGGGGTTAATTATTTGGTTTGGCTGTTTCAAAAGGGCTAGGGGGGATGGTAGAAAATGTGTAATGGTGGGAAAAAAGCCTGAGCTAAACTTTCAAGCATCCCCTTGCTGCTGGGACTCGGTTCCGTCTGATCCAGCCAAGTTCAAGTCACTTGCTTGGTTTATTTTCTGCTGAATGAAACAGCTTAAAGTCAGGACCACGTGAGCCACCAACTGGAGCATTCTCCCTTCCCATGGGGAGCAACCCCAGCAGACTGGGCTGCTGGTACCAGGGTGTCTCTGGACACAACTCTGTGCTTGGCTGATTCAGCAGAACCTCTAAACAAAGGTGTTTTTCACCACCTGAGCCAAAACTTCCCATGAGGTGTTGCTCAGCCCCAAAGTGAGCAGATGTTTTCCAGCCCATCATGTTGTGTGGGTGCTGTTGAGCTTTATACAAACTCATAGCAGCAGTCTTGTAATGGGAAGAGAAATTAAATACCCTTCATTAGCCAATCTGACAAGCCTTTAGACTTGTGAGCGTGTTTTACTTCCCATTCCTGCAAGAACAGACATATTTTGATTGTGTGTGTGCTCCCAGAGTGATGTGACACCACTGACAGTTGCTGAGCTGCTGCAATGCTCCTTGTGAGAGATGGTGCCTGGCTGGAGGTTGGTCTTTGCCATGGGGGATAACGAGCTGACAACATCTAGGTGCCGGCTGTGCTTGAAAATAGAGTTGTGTGGCCCAAAGCCAAGCTACCTGGAGGCAGTTTCTGAGCCGGAGAGTTATGATGCAGTGCTGGTGAGAAGGCACTTATCCAGTGGTTTCAGAGGGACAGTTGAGCTTCCAGATCCCATGCCGATGCCTGAGGGTTGTGGCTCAGCTGCTGACATGGAGGAATTCCATGAAATCACGTGGTGTTTTTGCAGGGGACAGAGCTGTGTGTTCCCGCTGACCTGCTCAAGGAAGCAGGATCACATTGGTGACTCTAATCCTGCCCTTCTGACATGCTACACTAGCCTGGCTTGGCTACCTGGGAAGGCCTTGCTCCAGGGCCCTTGCAGGGGTACCACCAGCTACAGACCTTGGGCTCCCCTTGGAAGTCGTGTTCCTAATGCTTCCGTTGGCCTGTTCCTCCAGGGAGAGCTATACAGGATTGGGGCAGTAGCTCCATCCTGATGCAGACCCATGGGCACCCTGTGTAGTTCTTTCAGCCATCCCTAGCTAGTCAGCCATCCATGGCATCCTGCCCCTTGGCTCTGCTATGTCTGAACATGCTCTGGAGCAAGCAGAGAAAAGGTCCTGCTGCTCCCCAGGGTGCTCCATGTTGTCGCTCTACTGCAGGCAGGCGGAGAGGACCTGTCAGGGACAGGTCTGATGGAGAATGGAGGATTATTCCCTTTCCTTAAGAAGTTTGCTGAGACAGACATCTCTAACAGATTCTATGCTGCCTCTGCCTCAGCAGAGACAAATGTGGAGCCAGGCAGCCTTTACCAAGGCTTGGCCCACAGGGCAGAGGGCAGGCCATGAGCAATAGTCTGGGTTATATATTATTGGCTTGTTCGTCAGCAGGGAGAATGTTGGAGGCCACACAGTGGGTCTGCATTAGGTGGCAACTTGTCACCCATGTCCACATAACCTCCTGCACAGGAGTCACTTGGTGCTCACCTGTTGATGGGAACGAATGGTCAGAACTGGCTGAACAAGCCATAACTGGAGGGGAAAACACCTTGCAAAGAGAAGCAAAGATGACAAGGGCAAAGGGGCATTTCCCAAGCTACAGAGGATGTTGGTCTGGAACAAGAAATGTATGTTTGTATTGTAAATATTAGAGTTACGGAGTTTTGCAAGTTGATGCCAGCTCCCCTCCTCACCCCTGCTCACCACTCACTGGCACAGACCCAGGATGAACTAAGGAGGTCAGATACAGCATTCTCTCCAAAGGTGTGTGTCAGCTGCCACATGGAAGCTGTGCAAGGTGGTGGCTATTGCAGGTTGACACCTCAGCTCTCCCTTTCTCTGTAATGCAGCTGCTTGGGAGCCAGTGCCATGCATGAGAGAGGCCCGGGAAAAGATCAGAAAACATCTCTTCTGGTTACTGTCCATAGGGCTGGTTAGTTTTTGCTGTTGCTGCTGCCTGTCTGAGTATTGCTGTTTACCTTCTAAAGCCTCGTTACCCCAAAATACTTAGCCTCATACATGCTGTGCTGCCAACATGAGGCATGGATGCTGCCCGTTACCTCTGAATGTGCCCAAGGGGCACAATTTCCTACAGCTGGAGTGTAAACCAAGTGCAGAGATACCCGTGAGCTGTCTGGGAGATGAACCTCAGCCCTGGAGATGTAGGAAAAAACTTGGTCTGCTACCTGAGAGAGCTTCTTCCAAATCCTCCCAGCCCCAGCAGCTCCTGCAGGTCCTCAGCACAGGTCCAGAGGCTCCTAGGCAAATCTGAGATGCCTTGGGCATCCCCTGGTTCTCTTGCCAACATCCTGCATGCCCAGAAGGGCAGTGGTTGGGACTGCACTGCAGAACAAGCACTTGCTTGAGATCTTTGTATGCAGTCATTATGTTATTTTTTCACTTTTGGGGACAGAAAGAGGCCCATCATATCCTGCAGATTCAGAGATCAATGTTCTTAGCTGTGACTCGTGCTCTTGACTCTCCCCTGGTGGGAGGTACAGCTCCCATGTTTCCACTGCCACTCTACCTCAGCCAGGTCTCTGGTGTTTGCTGTCCACCCCAGATTTCCCACACAATGGCCTTAAGTCTTGTGCCCAGCATCCAAAGCACTTGGGATGTCCCCTTTCTCCTTGTGAGCTGCAGGAATGCACATTTTCCCAGTGGTGCTGCAAGATGGTGAGAGGCAGGGTCCCACCTAACCTGACAAGGTAGCTGCTGGTGTGGCACAGTGGTGTGACAGAGTCAAGGGCTGCTGTCTGTTTACTGTCATTAAGAACAGCAAACCAAGCAGGTGCTGCTGGCTGAGCAGATGGCAAGGCTCTGTGGAGCTGTGCTAGGGGATGTCTTGCTGTGCTCTGGCGTTGTGGTTGTCTCCTCATAACGTGCCCTCACACAGCAGCCATGTCCCCATCCTCCCATGCATCACCATTGCATGGATCCTCAGCCATGGAAGAGAAGATGCTCGAGCAGACTTGTTTTTTCAGTGTGATCCAGTGGGCCACTGAGCAGGTTCTGGGTGTAAACACCTGGATGAAGCTCAGCTGGTTACATCTCCTACTTCTCGTTTCACTCGCAGCTCCCCAGAGGAGGTTGTTATGACTGAATTCACAAAGCTGAAGGACGCATTTAAGCAAATTAAGCATGTGGCTTTGTTAGATTCCTTTTCCTTTCTTCTCTAGCATTTTAATTCAGCCTCTGTTTTCTATGTACCTGGCTTTTTAGATGCAGTAAAAATGAATAGTTGCAGGAATATAAGTAGATTGTATTGCCTCTTTGATGAAGCCAAAAAAATTGCCTTCCCAAATCAAAGCCTTCCTGTAAGAATCAAAATAGGAATAGGTTTTGGTTTTAATTCCCAGAGGTGTTCCCTTAGCTCTGAAATGCGTAAGGATGCAAACACCAGAATTGCCACAGTTTTTCACAGCTGAATGCAGCGTGCAAGAAAGCAGTCGCTTATTGGGTCATCTTCTCCATCAAACGGTGGGCACTACTTTCAGCAATGTTCAGCTTGAGGGTCTGGAGTTTGCTATGGGATTTTGGTGTTTGTCTTCCGACATCACCCTTATTTTGAAAAGTATCTATCTTTTTCTTTAAACAAACCCAACAATCAGCCCTTCTTGTAAGGTGGAAATGGAGCAAATGTGTTCATAGAATCATAGAATCATAGAATGGTTAGAGTTGGAAGGGACCTCAAAGACCATCCAGTTCCAACCACCCTGCCATGGGCAGGGACACCTCCCAGTAGAGCAGGTTGCTCAAAGCCCCATCCAGCCTGGCTTTGAACACCTCCAGGGATGGGGCATCCACAGCTTCTCTGGGCATCCTGCCACCCTCACAGTAAAGAATTTCTTCCTAATATCCAATCTAAATCTCCCTTATTCTAGTTTAAAACCATTACCCCTTGTCCTGTCACTACACTTCCTGACACAGAGTCCCTCTCCTGCTCTCCTGTAGGTTCCCTTCAGATACTGAAAGGCTGCAGTAAGGTCTCCCCGGAGCCTTCTCTTCTCCAGGCTGACCAGTGTTCTTCACCAGTATAGCATAAAAGCCAGAGCTTCCTAGACTTAAATGTTGCTTTCTTGAGACCAGCTCTGTTCAGCCCAATAGGTCTGATCTTCCAGGCAGAGCAGCTTTTCACAACAGACCATTGGCCTCTGCCCAGGGGTTTCACTGCTGCTTCCACATGTGATTTCTTGGCCTTTGTGCCCTGGTTCATCCTCACAGTGTCAAAGTGTCCAGCTACCAGCCGGGCAGTGTGTCCCAGGCTTTGCCATCAAACTGTGAGTGAAAACTGAGCTCAGACTGCATGAACTGTCTGGATCTATCACTGCTGCTGTCAGGCTCAAGCTCTATTTTCTGTTTGGGTTTTTTTGTGTGTGTGGTTTTTTTTTTTTCTTTCTCCTTTTTTTCTCCTCTTGGATGTTAAAATCGAAAATTGGACAGATTCAGTACCCAGTGGCTGCAGCTACAATTTGGCTTTGAATAACGCAGGCCCAGTGTCCTCTCTTAAATTAGACAGCAGCATCCCTCTCTGTGTCTCTTGGGTGCAGTTACTTTAATAGCGAGGAGCCTGACTTCACAAAGCAGGGCTGCGTTTCCACCATCAGGGATGAGGGAGCCGTCACTGGTAAGACCAAAGCACTTGTTCAACGCCCACAACAAGTGCCAGAGAAGAGTCAAAGCCAGCAAAGTCTGGAAAAGCTCATTGCTGTGCCCATAAAGAGATCCAGGTCCTAATTGCTTCCAATGACTGACTTAAAGCAAACACTAATCCCTTTACACTAAAGACCTCCAGCTGTTGTTTCCCCTCTTCATAAAAAAGGGGTAATATTGTCCTTCTTTGTTTCCCACTGTTTCCCCTTCTCCTATGAACTCAGTTCAGCTGCACACATGCCAGGCAGTCAGTTTGTGCCACCAATACCTTTTCCTACATTTAGATCCAGAATCCAGCACAAATGTGATGGATTCATACCCCACCTCCCCCAAGTTCAGAGCTATTTTTTTTGCCTCAGAGAGAGCATCACCCTTCCAAGAGGGGCTGCTCTGAGAGCTGTGTCTTCCTAGGCTACGGACAAGAACCTATCCCACTCACGCCCTTAGGAGTCACAGGCTGTAATTAAGGCTCAGCCTGATCATTTTGGGTGGCCAGGCACCACAATTATTTTTTCTCTTTTTTTAGGTTTTGCACAGACACAACAGGAAGTGAAGCCGGGGCTCTGAGACAGTGGTGGGGTCAGGATTAGCTCCCTGGGGCCTCTGGGGTGCATACTCATATGCAAGCACGTGTGCTTTCTCTTCACTTCCCTTGGCTGGGATCGATTGTATCTGCAGGTTTTAACCCTCTCCAGCATTTCATATTGAAGATCACGAGAGGAGCTTTTGGCTTTTCATGGCACCAGTGCCCAACCTGGAAAATGCCTGAAAGCTCCACCCTCCAGCCCAGAAGGAGTTGAGATTCCTCCTGCTGCACCTCAGCCAGAGTCCCACAGATCTGGGGTTTCCAAACTGCTTCCTATTTGGCACCTGAGCAAGTTGAGCATGAAGGTTGTCCTGCATGTGAAACACCTGCTGGTGTTCCTAGGGCACAGTCACATCCCAGCTCAACTTGTACGCACAACCCAGCCCTTACACCCTCCCGTGGGGCAGCAAGTGATTGGGCCACCTTGTAGCCCTTCTGGATCTGCCACCGTCCCAGGAGAGCAGAGCTGTCAGTGCTGCAGGTGAAGGTTGCCAGTGCTATGGATAATAGTATTCATGCTTTTTTTGCTGCTGTGGCAAATACCTCACCTGATATATTTCAGCATTTCATTTGCCTTTTTTATGACTGTCACGGTGGCAGCTGATAGCCCAGAACTAATGCATCTGGGACCTCCTGCTACTTCCAGCAGCAAAGCAGCAGAAACTGCTGAATTCCAACATTGTGTAATGAAATTCTGTTGAATTTCTACTCCCCTGGTCCAGGACAAAGGTTCAGTTTCCCTGGTTGATGTTTCAGTTTCTCTCTGCCATAGCAGCCTTTCTCAATGCGTTGTCCACCATCAGTATCTTTCTATTTTTATGTCAACTCACTCACAAACTATCGTTCCCAAAGCCAATCTTAGAAATACTGTACTCAAAATCTGCCTTCTGCCCAGCATTTCCCATTTACACGCTGTCTGCTTTCCAGTGTCTTGTATCCCTTAGAGTTCACCTTTTAAACTTCATTTTCTCTGTTTGAAGTACTTATTTCCTGTGGTATGTGACATCTCATGTGTTGTGTTATCTGGGTGAAGATCTACCACATACACTTGATCTATAGAAACAACTTACTTTATAGACAGACCAGGTTGCATGGGTATAAGCTGTGCTTAATAAATGCCATATTAATTTTATTCACCTATCCAGTTGCACACACAACTTTTGTTTTTTTTTTTCCTTCAGACTGTTTTCTAAAGTCTTGGTAATGCTGATGTCAGCTTAGCAGGCTTGTTGCTGCCTGAATCCTGTCTCCTAGCCAAACTCTTCGAACTAAAGGCGCTGGATTTGCTGTTGTGGTTGCAGAGAACCTCCCTCCGTAATTTAGAGTCCCTGCAGCCAAAACAGCAAATTCTTTCACTGCTGCTTCCAGAAGACTGGGATGGGCATGATCCAGTCTTTCCCTCACCTCACACGTCTGGCTCTCTTCACAATCAACTAGTACACCTAAGGATTCACAGCTTTAGAATCTGTTCTCTTTTCCAGAGAGTTGGCAGGTCATGGAAACCCCAGATCTTGCTGCGGTATTGATGTCTCACCACTGCAAGAGAATAGTTTTGATGGGACAGCACTAAATGTGGGCTGTAGGGGGAAGGAGGGAGCGCCTTGCCATTTCACGCTCTGAAGGAAAGACTGAAAGCACTTGTAGCACAGGCGACTCCAAAGTACACCTGAGCTCCCTTTCAGGCTCATCTCAGTCAGTGATTTCTGGTCAATGTCACTACCTCAGCATGGAGATTTTGGTCCCTTGCTCTGAATCACTCCTATTCCCTGGCCCCGCCTCATCCTTTGAAGATGCAAGGGACAAATTTGATATTGCCTTCTTCCCGTCTCAGTGAAAAACATTTTGGACTTCGATCGTGGATATACACTGTCTTGATACTTATGGTGATCCAGCGCTTGCCAAGGGTTGATGTTTCCTCCCCATTAGAAACTCAATATACCTTGGCTAAATGATATCCCTGCTTTCGGATGCAGTTGTGGCAATGATAAATTTCTAAGGATTACCATTGCATGTGGTGGAATCTGGGAACCTCAGTAACAAGCTATGAAGTCAGGAAGAAAGCCAGGATGTGAAGAACTTGGCAGCTCCCCCATGATGGAAGATCCTGCTGTACTCAGGGCTGTGGTGCCAAAATGCAGCACAAACCATTAACTTACTCTGATGATACTCCCTCCTCAACACTTTCATATATTTCAGTATTCCTTGGCTTTCCCAAACTTCTTGGAGTCCCAGGAGCATCCCAGGGATGGGTAAGCCAATGGTACAGGGGATGGGGTGATTGACTCGCTGTCAGCACAAACTAGTGGAAGAAGAGGAATGTGTAAATGCGATTGCCCATCTGTCCCCTTCCTCCTCTTCACAGTCCAGGCTGTATCCCAGATCTGATGGAAGAAACAGGCACAGGTCAAGAACTGAACCTTTCCTCGGCTCCCACTCCATCTTTGGTTTCCTCTCCAGCTGTGCAGTTCAACCAGCTGTGGAGACTCTTGAGCTCAGCCTTCTTAAGATGGGCCATTGCCTGCTTGGGGTAGGCAGTGAAGGTGAGGACAGGATGGGGACAGCAATTAGGGGAAAGGCTGGTGGAAGACCGCAGGATGGGAGCATGCTACTTGCATGATTAGGTGGTTGGAGTGGAGCGGCTGGGGAAGGGAGGGGTTTGTGTTGAATGAGGACTGAGCTGTGATCATGAGGAGGACCTGGGGTCTGGTCACAGGAGGAGAACTGGGAGGGGAGAGCATCAGCAGAGACGCTGCAGATGCTGGGGCTGATGGATGGCAAAAAGGGGATGGCTACAGCTTGAGGTCATGGGGCAGAGCTGTGTCAGGTGGCAAAGCCTGGTCTGAGGGGGGCTGGATGCCATTAAATCACTGTCTGCAGCCTCCTGCTGGCTCAGATAGGACCCAGCAGCCCTGGAGTAACATGGGCTGTGATGTCCAATCCTGCCCTGCCAGCCAATCCCAGATGCTTTGGGGATAGTTTGGGCCAGTACTTGTCTCCATTCAAGCACAGGAGGCTGGCTCCAGGCATCTGCAGCTGCTCTGACCCCAGCCCTGCAAAGGATGGGTGCTTTGGTCCTAGGGGGCACAGGAGTCAGCTGCTGTCCTCCACATGCACCAGTGGCCACATGGTGCTGTGCTGAGCTGCACAGGGTTTAACACTGTCTTCCAAAATCATCCTCATGGCCTGGCCAGGAGCCCGTTTGCTTTTCTCCTCGGGACAGTGTGTGTAACGCAAGCAGACGGTTTCTGAGGGGGGAGACTTCCTGCAGTTAGAGCCTTGCAAAACCCTGCCATCGGGCCAGGCATTTGCTCTGAAGGGTTTCGTGAGTGCCTTGGGCGATGGGGTCATCGCTTTGAAGAGCAAGCAGCAGTGCGTATGGAGCGCTGGCATCTTCCCCTTGCCAGCTCAGCACTCCTGGGCTCCTGCGGCTGCATGGGAGCAGCCTGGCAGCTCCGTTCCTTTTTTTTTTTTCTCTTCCCTCTTTTTTTCTGGAACTCTGTACAGCATGAGCAGAGCGGGGATCCTCGGGGGTTTGCTGTTATCTGGAGAAGATGGCTTGTTCTCTGCCAGATCTTGTGCTGGGGAAAGGCTGGAAAAAATCCATTTTGCAACGTTTCTGCTGGGGCTGTTGGCAAAAGTCATACAAGGTGCAGCCATCCCTGGCCAGGCTTGTTCCCCTGCCTCAGCAGCACTGAAAGGTGCAGCCCAGAGTGGTCAGAGCATGGATCTGACCTACCCAACCTTTAGGGTGTCTTTTGTTTACCCTAAAGCACCTTCTGCTGAGTCAGCCTGCTCCTCCCAGCTGTGACCTGATGCCTCACCGGGTGCTGAAGCCTTCTCTTGGGAATACATTCCCTGCAACACGCCAGCATGAACAATTTGCATTTCTAGAAGCTTCATGTCAACCTGAACAACCTGGGCTTTGCTTATGTCCCTCACGAGAAAGGTTCTGATTGATGTGCGTTAATCTTGAAAACAAATGCCTCCACACTGCTTTTACTAAATGTAGGCTACACTTGGTGTCTGCTGCGGTGCAGGGTGCTCGCAAGCAGCGCACAGCGAGGTCATGTGCTTAAATTGAACAGGAATTTATCATCCCTGGACAGGAAAGGGATTTGAGTTTAATGCTGTCTGCTTGCAGATTCAAGCTGCAGTGAGTCGAGTTTTCAAGGTTGATCTAATTCCCTGCCATTTGCAGAGGGACCAGTCTGGAAATGTGAAACGGGGCTCCTCTGGGACGAGCATCTCAGCCCAGCGCTGTGTGCGTTGGATCTTCCGCTTATCTCTTGTTAGCACAGATGCTGTTTCACCCTCCTGTGGGGTAACTGATACAGGGGATTGGGGAAGAAGCTGAACGTTCTCGTTGAGACACATCTTGATCAATCCAGTGCTGCAGGAAGTGTCATTTCCCATGAACACACAAGCGTGCATGCACTGCTGATGAAATTTTGTGAGGTCAGGCAGTCATTTCCCCCTAATTGCAGCTCCAGGAATGAATGATGTTTAGCTTTAGACCCTGGTGACTTTGTGCTTTGGAACAGTTTTCACTTAAACAGCATATCAGCACATGGAGAAGAAGCTTTGGATTTTTTCCTTCTGGTTATTTTGGTTAAAAAGATGCTGCCACCTGGGACTTCTGTAACACATTTGCCTTTGTTTGGTCTTGGTCGGTGAACAAAAAGATGCGAGCCCCAAGCTGTGGTGCAAAAAGCCTTCATGTCAGAAGCCTTTATGTTGCCAGAAATAGTTTGTGAGAGACACTTTTCCCTCCACCACAAACATCCCTCCAAGATTTTAGAAGGTCCCTGTAGGAGCAGGAACTTGGAGGGCAGGAAGAATCCCCTGACCACAATCTCCTGAACAATGTGCCCTGTCGTCCCCTTCAGAACAACATCATCTTTTAACATTCTCATTGTGCTTTCATCTGTGGAAGCCAACTCCAGGGCTGCACAACCCCCGTGGTTATAAACCTTCTTATCATAGGAAATTGTCATAGCAGCCTTTGCCTCCTTCACCCAAGAAGGAGGGTGAGAGGTGGGACAGCTGCTTAGAGGTGTTAGTCCAAGTGGGAGCCTGTGCCTTGTTGTAGCTGGCTCCATGCATTTTGTTTGGGGTGTTCAGGCCACATGGTTCTGCCCACGCTGTGCTGGAAACAGGTCCCTGAAGCTGAGGGATGGCAGCTGAAGCAGATGCTTCGTAGCCTGGAAGGCAGTTGCAGCCCTACATAATTTATGAGCATGAGAACTTGAGCATCTGTCACCAGCTTGGTGTCCAGCACCACCTTTGTGGCTGGCTAGATCCAGCCTTGCATTTGGTGACCTCCAACAGACCTCCAACACCAAACCAGCTGGTTTGCATGTGCATGGCAGGGAGGAGGGGAGGACTGCTTGGGTGCTACCTTCAGCTTCAAAAGCTTGAGGAGATGTTGCTGGTTTAGAAGAGAAAAAAGGAAAAAAGAAAAAAAAAAAAAAGCAAAGAAGAACTTAAAACAACTTCTTAGTGAGATGAAGCATCTGAGCAGTTTGTCTATTAATGATTGTGTCTCTGAGCCTGGAAATGCAAACTCCAAGCCAGTGGGGGCTCAGCACAGAGCTGCCAGTGCTGGATTTGTCCCTTACCTCAGCCGAGCACAGATGCTGTCTCACCCCTCATGGAGCTGCAACGATGCTGGGCCTGTTGCCTCCTGAGCCGTTCCCTTGCCAGCGCAGCCTGTACACAGTCACATTTCCCAAATGCGCATGGATGCAACTCTTCCCAGTTGCTCTTGAAATTGAATCAAGCTGTTGTCTTTTTCTGTGGTACTGTATTTGTTTAAAGGCTAGGTCTGGACCTTTTCAACCCTAACTGCAGGTTTTGCTAAAAAATAAGGGGGATCTTCCCCCAGAGCACAACGTATTTGTCTCTTCTTGGGGGACATTGCCTCATCCCTACTTGGGCATCTCCAGAGAGGGTAAGGGAAGCAGCCCTCCCAACCCCTCTGATTTTTCTTGCTCCTTTTCTAGCCACAGAAGACGGGGTTATGAGATCCACCTGGCAGGGGAAAGCTGGTCGCAGCCCACTCCAGGCCCTGTACGAGAATGACCAGGTAAGGGGACAGGGAGAGGGCAGTGGGGGGGTGAAGAGGGAGTGGGCTACTGGGAGCTTACCCCTTCTCCCACTGCTCTGACACGCAGGTCTCCAACCACTCCCAACGTCCCTGGGCCTGAGCCTCTGGCCATGTCCAAAAGACAAGACCATACCACTGTCTAGGCGGACACTTTAACGCCTGTAAGTGGCTGAATTACATTTGCTTTGGGAAGAATGGCAGATGTGAACTTCCTTGGCCATGATGCCAGCAAACGCTAACACTCCTGGAACGTCATGGTGTTACTTCTTAAAAGTGATATTTAATTTCTCCGGCTTTTAAAGAAAAGGAAATGAAGGGAACAATTTTGCTCTGAAATAACTGCAAGACATGCACTTATTCCAGCGGGCAGCTGTTGAAAAGTAGTCACATTTATTTGTTGCCATGCCTGCAGACAGTGTGTCTGTCTGTCTCTCTGGTCCAATAGTTTTGAATTATGCAAGTACAGGGAAAAAACACCTGAAAAAAAATATCACATTATTAAAATGCTTCTCTTCTTTTTTTTTCTTTTTTCTTTTTTTTTTTTAAAGCACTTGCAAAAGGGTTTCCAATTTTCAAAGGTGATAGGGAGCCTCCAAACAAAAGACATTTCTGCTGAAAGGTTTGGCTGTGTCACAGGGAGGTACACCATAAGAATGCCTCTTTAGCTATGATTGTCAACTCCCTAGGTGATATATTTTCTTTATATCCAACTAGCCAATGTCAAAGTCATTTCCTGGTGGCAGTTAGAGTCCGTTGACTTTCATTTCCTCCATCTGGGCATTTTCTCTTATCATCTCCCTCTTGGAAGGAGCTTAGATGGGATTCTTTCTCCTGCCTCCATCTCAGTTTTCTGGCCATGCAGGTTCCTGGAGAAAGTGGTCACTAAGGTGACCTGGGTAAGGTTATTTCCTTAGTGGAAATGAGATCCAAAAAGGCCTGTGTGTGGTTCATCCCTTGCGGGAGGAGTGTTTTGCCCAGATGTTAGTGCCCCTCTGAAGGTGATGGGTGTGCTGGATCATTCATGGGATGGGCAGTTTGTCTCAGGATCCCAGCTCCTGGTAGGAGCTTTACAAAGCCTCATCTCCACAACATTGCCTCTCCCAAGCTCTAGTGCCTCCCCAAACCCCTTATGGTCCCCAGGGAGAGGTGACGGTGTACCTGAGGCTTGGCAAAGGCTGTCCTTTGTCATGCAGAAGCGATGACAGCAGTCAGCAGTAATGACGTAAGGATCCGAGGAGGTGGCTTGCCCTTGCCCATCATCTTGAGGTTGCCACGTCTCCAGGCTGCAGAGACATTTGCCATGGTGCCCTGTAATGCCAGCAGGACTGTCTTCACAACCCAAAGGAGGAAGCCACCATCATCTTGTGATGGTGATTGCATTGCATTGCATTACAGCAACAGCTCAGCAGGGTCAGAGCTGCCCCAGGTTACCAAACTAGCGGTGAAACCGTTAGTGGTTATGACCCGGATGAGGCTGTTGCTCCCAGCAATGGCCTCAGGGCTGAACATGTAACCTCCCAACCCTGATGAGCAAAACGGGGAGGGAGTGGGCAGGAGGAGGAGGAGACCTTCCCCTTCTGAGTTCCTGGAAATAATTTCCTTCCCCAGATTTTTTAATGACGTTTTGGGGTTTCTGATGAAAACCATGACAGGAAAGGTCATGTCAGCAAATCTGGAGAGGAGTTTCAGCTGGGGCGAGAGTTGGGGGGCTCTGGGGAAACCAATACAGCAGGTGCCAGGCCTTAATACATAGATCAAAAGGGAATAAAGGAAAGGGACTATACATGGACTTCTCATCCCTGTGAACAAAGGAGAATATGACCAGAGCTGAGTCATCAGGCTGGGCTGTGTGACAAAAGTCCCTCAGCAGAAGAAACCCAGAGCCCTCAGGAAAAGCCCCACCACCACCTCCAGCAGCATCTTGCTCCTCTTCATCATGCCCTGCCACCCCACCACACCTCCGGCTCCCTGACTGTTCCACAGGGTTTGACTGTCAGCATTAAAGACCATTTTCCTCCACCCATCTCCCTTTGCCTTTCCTTGGCAGCTCACCCATCCCACTTTCATCGTGCGTGCCCACACTTGTGTGCTACATTTCTGCCTCTTGGCTGTGGTGTTTGCAGTGAGCCTGTGGGTGTAAGCATCAGTGGGATGTGGCAGTGCCCACAGCCAGGAGGTGTGTGACACCAGCTGTTTGCCCCCAGAGGGGTTGGGCCATGTATGCCCCCCTGTTGTAATGGAGAGCTTTAGCCCAGTGTGGATGCTGTACCAAATGTTTGGTTGTTGACCCACTCTGCACCGCCTCTTCTTCCCTTACCCCCTGTGACTTGTCTTCTCATCTGGCTCCTCATCACACTTTATTCTGTCTTTTGCACCCAGCAGGTCCAAGGATTAAAGGCAAAAGCAAGCTGTGTTCAAAGTCAACACTGTCCCCAGTGATCTCCCATGGGTGACGGCCAAACCTGGGAAAGGGGAGAGGTTGGGAACAGTTGTGGGTGAAGCGTTGCATGTTGGCCATGGTCAGCTTGGGCAAGCTAGTGATGATATCTTTTCTTTCTCTCTCCAGTTTGAGCAGTCATCACTGCAGGCAGTTCACCAGCAGAGACGAGAGCTGTTGAGCAACATCTGTAACCGCTACACTCGCAAGCGACGTCTCCTGAGGCCAGATGACTTACGGCACTTGGTGGTGGATGACACACATGGGCTGCTTTACTGCTACGTGCCCAAAGTGGCCTGCACTAACTGGAAGCGGGTGATGATGGTCCTGACAGGGCAAGGAAAATACCGGGACCCACTGGAAATCCCCGCCAATGAGGCCCATGTCTCATCGAACCTGCGCACCCTCTCCGAATACAGCATCCCTGAGATCAACCACCGCCTGCGCAGCTACCTCAAGTTCATCTTTGTGCGGGAGCCCTTTGAGCGCCTGGTCTCGGCATACCGCAACAAGTTCACCCGCAGCTACAACACAGCCTTCCACAAGCGCTACGGGACCAAGATCATCCGGCGGCACCGGCAGGAGCCCAGTGACAAGGCCCTGGAGCGCGGGGACGATGTGCGCTTTGAGGAGTTCGTCTACTACCTGCTGGATCCAAGGACACAGCGGGAGGAGCCCTTCAACGAGCACTGGGAGCGGGTGCACTCTCTCTGCCACCCCTGCATTGTCCACTACGATGTGGTGGGCAAGTATGAGACCTTGGCTGAAGATGCCAACTACATCCTCCAACTTGTTGGGGCCGACACAAGTGTCAAGTTCCCATCTTCATCCAAGACCACCAGGACAACGGATGACATGACAGCCCAGTTCTTCCAGGACATTAGCCCCTTCTACCAAAGGAGACTCTTTAATTTATACAAAATGGACTACTTGCTCTTCAATTACTCCATCCCCTCGTACCTCCGCATCCGATGAGGCAGGGGCTGGGGGGAGAGGCAAAGGAGAGCTGGGTAACTCTCATCTTGCCAAAATTCCTCTCCTCCCACCCTGTGCTCATCTCTTAGTTGACTTCTCCCCTCTACCCTCTCCGTTATGGTCTGCTCCACGTCCTGATACCTTGTTCATGCATGGTCTGGAGGGAGGACACCTCTCAAAACACTGGGGCTGGAGCTTTTCCTTCCCTTTCCTTCCTACCCTTTAACATCTACAAGGGATGGTGGTGGGACTGGACACTGCTGGGTAGGAGGGCTTGCCTTGGCTGGGGACTTTAACTAAGAGACTCCTCTGTAGATCCAAGTCTTGGGAAGGCTACTTTTTTTGGGCAGGATCCCTTCAGGTCTTTCTCCTCCTTACTGGGCGGATTGGGGTGGATGTAGCATCTTGGGGGGCCGGGTGGAGCATGTCAAAGACTTGCATAGAACCAGAAATAAAGCAATAATTTAATGTTCCTTTCATTTAAAATCGTTCCCACCGTTTCTTTTTGCCTTGTTCTCCTCCCTCCTCCTCCAGCTTGCTGCGCTATGCCTCATTGCTGGAGAAGGCGGTGGTGTGTTACTGTGACCGTGCATTTCTCCCTGACAAAGCCTGGAGGGCTTCTTTGTTCCTCTCCTTCCACGTGCTCTTGGTTGGGATGCAAAACACTCCAAAGAGAGAGCCAGGAGCAGGTTTGCAGCGGATATGGGCTGGGAAGAGACATGGTTCTTTCTCCTGAACTACAACAGCAGAGCAGTCAGTGCTTCTGTGTGTGCCTGTCGCTGGATTTCTGGTTATATCCAGGCCCCACACCTCCTGTTTTAGCAGAGCAGGTGATAACTGTTTTGCAAAGCAGTATATACAGCAGGGGGCAGGTGTCTGCTCAGATGAAATCATGTCCTCCACGCTGTCCTGCCCACAGCCCCACTATGCTGGCAGGACCCAGCTGGAAGCATCGGCTTCTGGTCCCCTGCTATTATGTGCTGCCAGTGTCTCCTGTGTGGGGTGATCAGATTGCACCGGGGAACTGAGAAGGGTGCTGGGGCAGGTTTGAATTATAAAATGCTTTGGGGAGTGCTGTGCTGGGACACAGGAGATCGCTGTGGTAATGACAAGGTGATGCTGGACTGAGAAGGCCAGAGAAGACAAGAGTGTGTGTCTGTGTGTGCTTGGGGGTGGGTGTGTGGGTGTGTGTGTGCGCATATGAGAAAAAAAAACAGAATAAAAATGGGGACAGAGACACCTAGAGGAAAACTCCCCTTTGCCTGGCTGGCTTTGGATAATTCAGTCCTTGAAGAAGAAACGGGAAGGAGGGGACAAGACACAAAAGAAAATGACAAACCCAGCCCTAGGATTTTAAATTAAAGCCAGCCCAAGGAGCTGTATTTTTTAAAAACCATATTTCAGTCTTTCCTCTTTTCTGTTCCGCTTTGGCTCAGTGGCTGCCTTTGTAAATAAACACACCAGTAATAGATGCTGTAGAGTGTGTCTGCTGGCTCGGCTGCGAACACTTGACTTATTAGTGCAATACAATGGGAGGTTTTATAAAACCTTAGTGCTCTCAGGCTCTTTTAAAAAATAATGTTTTCATCTTGCAACTTTCAGCTGTTATATCTTAACCTCTTTCCTCTCTGCCTCTGATCGGCACCTATATACTGACATTAGCCTCCTTGGTTGCTCTGTTTGGAGGCTGGGTTTAACAAAGGAATGAAAGAGAAAAGTAAATAAAATTGCTGGTGATCCTGGAAGCTTGACTGATTCCCCCATCTGGACTGGAGATCTCGCGGAAATGGTCTTTCTCATGCTATCTTAGTATCTCCCAGCTAGTTGAAACTCAAAGCACAAAATCAGATTATATGATGCACCAAATTTCATCTGCAGCACTCAGGCTTGGAGTGCATTCCTCCTGTTTTCTCAGGAGTCTCGCGTTCCCCACTTAGCACTGCCTCTGCTTAGAAAAGTCCTTGTTAAAGTCACCACAAGCACTTTTCACCGCTTTTGGTCATGAATCTTAATTTGAGGTCAGAGTCACAAAGGGATGGATTTTTGGATGGATTTCTTTTCTTTTTTCTTTTCTTTTTTCTTTTTTCTTTTTTCTTTTTTCTTTTTTCTTTTTTCTTTTTTCTTTATTCTTTTTTTTTTTCTTTNCTGTTCCCTGCATGTAGCTCTTAAAAGCTGGTGGTGCAGTGTGGCACAGACAGATACACAGGCTCTCTCCCTGTTGTCCTGTGCGTGAGTGTTCAGGCAGCATCCAGCTGGCTGGGAGCCCCTTTGGGCCTTCCATGGAGTATAAGGAGGGACCAGCACGCTCTGGGCTTTGTCTTTTCGCCAGCTGGTTTCTAATCTTTCCTGCAGTGGTGGCCGGAGACTGTCCCGGTTGTCATGGCTATTTGATCAGCAGCCTGTCCCCCAGCATCCGCATCAGGGCTGACCCAGTCCCCCAAACAGCAAAGCCACCCGAGTGTGGAGTGAATGCAGCCCTCCCGCCTCAGCCATGGCCTGCTAAGGGCAATATCCTGCTGAGGTCTGGTCTGTAACAGGTCATCTGGTCACGTAGAACCTTTGGAAATGCCCACCTTTGGGCTTTTTTTTTTTTCTAAAAAACCAACCAACAGGCACAACCCAATTAGGTCATACCCTTGGCTTTCCCCCTGCCTAAACACCGCTTTCCGAAGCAAAACCTGCCCAGGCAAACAGAGAGGAGCCACTTAGAATTTCTGAAGCAACCGCCTTCAGCTCGGGCTGGAGCTTTCCTGGAAACGCTTAGCGTGTGCCAGGGCGGAGGAGCAGCCGGTACCGGTCCCGTAGCCGTGAGGGTGCCGGTTCCGGGAGATGCTGGGCAGCCCCGGCCCGATCCCTCCCCGCATCCCGAAAATAGCTGCAAGGAAACGGAGCTAGGAGGACACCGTGTGACGGGAGATCTCAACTGCAAGCATTTGGGTGCAGGGGAACCATTGCTCTGAGCGGCTCCTGGTTGTTCGGGTTTTTTTTAACTGTTTCACTGCATCCCTTTTTCTTGCGGGATGACAAAAAGATTGAGGTTATCTAGGCCACTTCTAAAGTGTATTGGATTTGGTTTTCTCCTCTACTTGAGACTGGGAACGCGGTGGCACCTGATGTGCAACAAGGAGATGCTGGGGGGCTACTCCCAAGGAGCATGGAGCAGGGTGTCATTCCCTCTGCCCTGCCCCAGCACCCTTCCGTGAGCAGGGAGTGGTTCCAGGAAGAAGATGGTGGACCTGTGATGAAGGGCATGAATGCACCACCAGGATCCAGAACAGGACCAACACACAACCCTGCTTCCTAGTGGCAATGGGGCTTTGGTGCAGCTGCCCTGTGGGGCCACATACTGTGTGCTGCAGTGTTTTGACCAAGTTTTGATGAGCAGCAGAGGTAAAGACTCTTCTCGAGGAGCCCTGTGACCAATGAGGTGAAGACAGGACCAACCATCCCACCAGGAAGGAGCTCAGGTGCTGTCACCTGAGAAAGAGCAAAGGGAACATTTCTACCTGTTCATGGAATTCTTTCTGTGCCCTTAAATACAAGCTTTACACTACCAAAACCAAACCCAGGTTGTTCTTTCTGCAGGGAAATGAACCTTCCCTGCTCAGGGGTAAGTGTGGCCATTACCCCCATGGTCCCATACCCAAGGAGTGCGGGGAGCAGCTGGGCTGGGGAACAAGGTGGTTGTCAAAGAGGCACTGGGACATCCCTGCTGCACTAAGTGCACTGACCCTACCAAAAGGAGCAGAGGCAGAGCTGCAATTAGAGCGTGGCTGCAATTAGACACCTACCTCATAACCAAGCAGCTCATCTGCTGGGGAGTGTGGGGTGCACGGGATCTGCTGGCCAAGCAGCATTGGTTTCTGCCCAGGCTGAAGTCCTCAGTGGGACTTTGGCAGTGATGGGTTGGGGCAGGAGAACCAGGGTAGCCAAGGGAGAGCTGCCGCAGCCAATCCTACCAAAGTCACCCCGACTCGGCAACAGGAGCCCAAAGAAAAATGGAAAAATCCCAGTTAGACGTGATGATTGCGCACAGCTCAGCCTCGGGCGAGGAATAACCTTACAAACTCTTAAGCTCTCCCTCCTCCAACCCCCCCATCAAAGCGCCTGTTAAATATTTAAAGAAACAAAACTTGGCTGTTGCCATGTGAAGTAGTGTTCAGGCGCCTGAGTCGCAGAGCACCTGTGTCACACAGCCAACACGGGGTGAGCGCACCACAGGCGCCCTCAGCAAGGGGCTCTAGGGGCAAGTGCCCATCCTGCCACGCTGACCTTAGGGTGCAGTGTGAGGCTCGGGAGCTGCTAGGGAGGTATCAGAGCACCAGAGATGCAAAAAAGCAAGTAAGAACAACCTCACTTTAATAAGTCCACGTTTGCATACATATACAATGTACCTAATGATTATATTATAAATTATAATAGAATTATTGCAAATAATTGAAGTATTTATAGGTGATAATACATGCATTATATGCAATATGTGTATGCGTATAAAGCATGTGTTACAAGAATAATTAAACAGCGCATGATTATACTTGGATATTATATGTTGAGTGATTATATTTGTGTATGATTGTAATACTCAATAGCCCTTTGGTTTAGGTATGTCGACATGTGCGTGTGTGTACATCTTACTTGTTATATAAACACACACGCACCTCTTCCTGCAATGCTGAGCATCGCCACAGCCCAGCGTGGCTTAGCAGTTAATGGTGAGCCAGCCCCTTCCTCCGAGAGCTGCCAACAGCTCCCCTTGCTCCAGCCTTTGGCGTGTGGCAGGCACGTTGCCTCTGCTGTGGGTATTTCACACTACAGAGCCACTGGCCCCATCGCTGGTGGCCCACGTTGAGTGTTGAGTTTCCTCTTCCAGGGGAACAAAACCTAGCTTCAGCAATATGGAGGTTTCCTTCCAGAGCTTGCTGTGCACCACAGATTGGGGTTTTTACCAGCTGGAGGATTAAAAAGACTTCCATTGAAGGGAGAAAAAAAAAAAAAAGTGTTTTCAAGTGTGCTTTGGAAGCAGTGTCAAGCTTGAAGAAGGCTTTTCAGACTTGCTTATGTTTGCTGGCTGGCACTTCACTTATCCCTGGTAAGGATGTTGCATCCACAAAGTGGAGTTTCTGGAAAATTACTGTATTAGGATGGAGAGAGTGAGTGGAAGCTGGGAGGGAAGGGAAATAAATGCTTTGAGTATTCCTGAACACAAATCTCTGCTCCCATCTCTCTCCCTATAGTTGGTGACAGCCCCTTCTTTGCTTATGAAGAGAAAACCTTCTGCACTCAGGAATGAGGGAGCCGCTGACCTCCCTCCCTCCCCAGTGTAGCTGGGATTTCTCCAAGGTCCCAGCTGCCATCCCAGCACCCCAACACTCTGGCACCCCAACACAGTGGTGCAGGGCAGGCGTCACCTCCACCCTCCCAAACTCCCATGCCCTTCCTTGCCCCCCATCCCACAGCACTGACACAAACTGGAGATTTTGGGAACGACCAGTGGCTGATCCCAAACCTCACTGCTAATACAGTATGAAGAAAAAACAAGGGAGATATTAAAAAAAATTAATTTTACATTTTTTCACTGCTTCCTACTATGGCCTGGATCAGCTGGCTGATGGTTGCACAGGGCTTGGAGGATCCAGCCCAAAGCGGTTTTGGGATTTTTTAAATTTCTGTTTTATTCGAAAACAGCCAATCTCATTCTTCTGCTGTCATTCCACATTTCCCTTATTTGCACCTAAAGATTAAACCAAGGTAAGCCTTTGACTGGAATCTCAAAGCATTTGATGGGTTTTTCAGTCCAGGCCAAGCACTGAGCCCTAATGGGTAGGACAAAAGCCGAGGACTGAATAGCAGCAGCTCTCTCTTCCCACCTCCTCTTTTTTAAGGAAGTTGCTTATTTGGGATCCATGAAGAATCAATACAAATAAAAGTCACTGTCAGCGCACATGGAGGTGCTGGTGACTGTGCCGGGGTGGCTACGACCCAGTGCAAAGCTGGGCACAGTAATGACACAGACACAGCAGCAGAGAAGCCAGGCTCACCGCTGGCAGGGACTTTCCTGCTGGGTTCGATTAAAGACAGAAATCACTATGAAATATCCACACACGCCATCTGGGCTCTGCTACCCACACAGGTTTGCTCTGAAGCCATGTGAATTTTGTTAAGGTAAAGGGAGGGAAGCAAACCCCTCCCCAACAAAATCCCTCCAATACAACACCACGGGGAGCATAAAACCAGGTAGGGCCTGCTGTGATGTACTGAAACCTCTTGAAAGCTGAGGATCCTGCAGGCATTTAAGCACCAAATCTCTGCTTTTAAGGGGAGGGAAAGGAGCACGGTACTATGCCAATTCGGTGCCAATTCAGTGGCTTCTTGCCCTGCTGGGATGGGGGTTGTTCTCAGTGCCACCAAAGCAGTGGTGCTGTGTGTGTGTGTGTGTGCTCCCACAGAGCTGCCTGCTCACTGGAGGGGCTGGGGGCTTTCATGGAGGAGCAGGTTTAGATGGAAGTATGTGAAGGCTGACCCAAGCCATGCTCCAGGGTTACATATAACCTTTTTTTTAGCAGAGGCCCTTTTTCATTTGCACAGGGAAAGAAAGGAGGAAAGAGAAAGAGTAAACAGGCTGAACAGTCAAATAACTAGCTTTTTGCTGCCCTTAAAAAAAAGGAAAAGGAAAAAAATCCCCTTATATTGAAACCATTTCCTTTGGTTATATCATTTCTCTTGAGGCTGGAAACAATTTTCAGTCTTAAGTGCGTCCCCTGCACTAAGTGCACAGGCACACAGCTGATGCTTGGCTGCTCACCAAGGGGTACCCCAGGGAACAGCACATCCTGCTGTGCCCTTTTAGTTGCACCACCTTGGCTTGTAGCCCCAATGCCTCCTGCAAGGGGGGAACCCCAAGCCCAGTGCAGACAAAGTGCAGCATGGATCACCCCAGCCCAGCTGGGTCCCGCAAGTAGGACACAGATGGCATCTATTACATGTTCCCATCCATGTCCTCTGTCAACAATGACAGCCAGATCTATCTGAACTCTGCTCAGAAATTCCCTGATGAAGGGACACATCAGTGCAAGGACTGGGGTCCCTTGCAGCTAACACCAGCCATCAGCTCCAGCCTGGGGCTTTCAGGAGACTGGAGGCAGCAAGGGCAAAGCTGTGCTATTAAGAGAGAGTTTCATGTGTCTAGGACCCTGCAGAGAGCTGGGGTGTCCTCAGCAGCTTGACATTAGGACCAGTCTCACCTGATTCACACCAGCAAAAGCATGGTCTAGGGGGTGGTGTCCCTGCTTATGGCAGGGGGGCTGGAACTAGATGATCTTTAAATATCCCTTCCAACCCAAACCATTCTATGACTCTACGATCAAGGTCAGAGAGGACTTCTCTAAGGCAGTGAGGACATGCAGTAAGGTTGGGAGAAAAGAAGCTGGTGTTGAGGTAAGAGAAGTTATTTGCCAGAAGCCAGTCCCAAATCAGAACAGAGCTAATAAAGGTTTACAGAATAAAATCCTAATCTCACATTATTAAAATATATATTTATGAATCTTCTAATACAACCCCCTCAACCTGGGCCTAACAAGCTGACGCTTGCTTTGCTTTCCCCGCAAGCCCCCTCAGCTGCTGCTGCTGCCATTCCCCTCCGTGCGTGCTCGGGGCTGGGGGCAGCTCAGCGCAGCATTGCTGACAGCACACAGGCTGCACTGAGAGATAAAGCAGTGAGGCCAGAGGCGGGGGGAACATGTGCCTCAAATGCTGAAACCTCCCCCACTACAAAGCTTCTGTGCACATACTCTCCAGCTCAGCCAGCGTGGGGTTATTTATCCTCTGTAACAAAACAGGAAGAGAAGGCTTAGAGAGGGAGGAGGTGACAGCTTATTTCTTTTCCAGGAGCACTCTTCCCACCTGGCAGCCCAGAGCTGGACAGGTTTTACTGTAAGGGACCTTCAGCCATGTGTTGATCCCATACAGGAGCCTTAGCTTTGCAGCAGCACTAGGAGCAAAGGAACACCCAAGACCAGTGGGCACCCAACACAGCCCAAATTCAAGTTTTTAAGAGCTAGCAGGTCTTTGAACAAGGCATCTCTCTGCCAGCAGGGACTTGAGCTTCCCCTTTCCCTGGGGGAAAGACGACTAAAGATTACTAAAGATGAGACCTAGTGGCATTTTTCAAAAATCCGATCCATGTCCTCAGCTCCTGACTCTTGAGCATGTCATGATATGGAGGACCCTACTTCTTCGATTTTCACTGGCTGCTTTCAGCCCCGCAAGCCTCCCGATGTGTTTCTGGCAACACAAGATAGCCACCCTGGAGCAAGGACTTAGGGAGACATTTGCCAAATCCTCATGCCAAACCCTCACCCAGCCCAACACCGTTCTTACACACGCATGCGGATCCCAGATTTGTCACAGTGCAATTGTTAATGAGTGGATGGCAACTGTGGGAGTGGGAATGGGCTTTAATTCTAACCTGAAACACGAGTGCTGCAAAAGGCTGCTCTTTCTTAGGAAACATTGATTTTCCTGAAGCTCTATTAAAATTGTGTTGTCTAACCATGAATGGATGAGAACAAAGTGAGCCAGAACTTTTACCTGACAAGTTTGAACTAGAAACAGACAGAGCCATGGTGAGAAAAAACAACCCTCAAATCCACAGCATTACCTTTTTTTAACCACTTTATTTGTCTGTGTGTTTCTATAAACATTATAACTACTGGACAGTTCATAAACCGTAAAAACAAACCTTCCTACCCCCAAAATGCAATCAATCCAGCTTGTTGGTCAGACAACAGTGACACTGCCAGGGCAGGTAGGTACTATCCCTAGATAACCTCCTGCTGGGCACGAGCCAGTGAGGAGCTCACTGCATCAGATCCTGAGTATCTGAGAGAGGGAGAAGAGACAAGTTTAAAGACCTTGTTGCTCTCCTCCTCCAGGGATGCAACATGAGAGAAAAGAGATTTTAACAAAGAATTTCCTTTGATGGGAAGTCAGTATCTGACGGAGAGGTTGTGACATCCACTTGCAGGATTGGATGCAGTGACCTCAGCAGGCTTTGGAGCGGCCTCATGGGCTGTGCCATGCTAGGGCCAGAAACCGATCAAAATGCTCATTCATCAGAAATGGCCCAAATGCTCCTTCACACCTTGTTTGCCGGGTGCAGATATGAGCAGCGGGCACCGCTTAAAACCAGCTTGCTCACTTGTGAGGGTGCAAGTCTGTGGGTGCTGATTCCTCGGGGCAGGTGAGCCGTAAGGCACGACAGGGAGGGCAGACAGGGCATCAGGGGTGGCAGGGGAGGTCCAATCCAGCCAGGTGACCCAGCACTCATCGCCAAGTACCCTTTGTCCTAGAGGAAAGCACCGTGTAGCATGAGTGATGCTCAGCAGCTCATGGTCTCTCAGTTCCCCAAGTTCATGTCTGCGCCGTGGACAAGCCAAACCAGGTGGAAACAAACAGCCAGGAATCCAGTGCCCAGGAGATCCCCCAGGGCAGTGAGGTAGGGGATGGAGAAATTATCTGGATCCAGCGCCTTCCTCCACATCAGGCGCACAATCAGGTCGGCCACGTAAAGCAGGATTCCCACCTGAGAAGCAAGACAGGCCCCGCTGTGAGGCAGCAAGAAGGTAACGCACAGCCTCTCTCAGTACCAGGGCTAACAGGGATCCTGGAGATTTAACACCTGCCCCAGAGAACCTCTGTGCTGGGATGGGTGTAGCTGTCTCATGCCCTTGGGCACTGCATTGTTTGGTATCACCCAGGGCACCACAGGCCCACGCTGCCAGTCACAAGCACAGGGACCATGCTTGAACTGCTCACCAGCATTGCATGGCCCAAAAAGGCAGTCTGGCCACACCAAAAACATCTGCTAAAGGCACAGTTCCCACTTCCTGCACCATGAATGGGGATGCTCCCATTCACTCCACCAGACACAGGGCTGCTGCAAATATGCAGGCAGCCCCAAAGGATACTTTTGTAGCCAGATTTTTTTCTCTTCATCCTTCTTTCTTCTATTAGCTATTCAGATCGCGTCTACTTTGTTTTTCCTAAAAATCTCAGTGGACAAGTGGAGTTTGAGGCAGTTTTTACATCAAAGTTATCCCAAGCAGCACTAACATTAAAAAAAGAAATAATTTCTTTTTTTCATCTCAACAGTTTTAAAATCTTTGTTGTTATTTCTTTTAATTCCTATTTCATTCCTGATTCTGATAAACAGATGGAGGAAAAAAATACTTCGGTTCAAGATTAAAGACGGTCTAGTTAATTGAATTAAGAAGGAAGACAGAGTTTGTACCCCACATCTGCGGTCCCTCCATGGGAGACCACAGCACAACAGGAACCAAAGGCAGAGGCGGCATTTCTAAAGGTGAAAACTGCAAGCTGTGTTGGGGGAGAGGGAGAAGGAGACACAGGGAAAACAAATTAAAGAACAGAATCGTGGAAATTAAAGCTGGGTGGAAACTCAAGAGTTTTATATAGACCATTCCTCTGCCTCAATATAGGATCAAATATGCCCACATTTTTCCTGAGGGTAGTTTGTTTAACCTATGCTAAACAACCCTCGAAGATGGAAATGCCACACTCTAAGCAATCACTCCCATGGCTTCTTTTTCTTTTTTCTTTTTTTCTGTTCTTGTTTTTCCCAAGGTCTAACATAAATCTGCCTTTTTCCATCTGACGCCCATGATGTCATGTTTCATCCCTACATAGTGACTACAGAGAAAATATTATTCTGTCCCTCCCTACAGAAACTTGGTAGTTTAAAGGCTCTTAACCGGATTTTTCTCAAGCCTCTATTCCTTGGACTAGCTAACCCCAGTCCATTAAATCATTCCTCTGAGGTCATATTTTCTAGGCCTCTGATCTTTCCCTTTAGGCTTCCTCCAGCTGACCCAAACTTCCCCCTCTCTTTCTCTCTGTCTTCCTTTATGAAGTATAATGGAAGGGAAGAAAGAACCAGGCTGAGCATATTCTTCTCCACTGGCCTCCATGGGAATCTTTCAGGGTCAGCGGCGTTGCTGGGATTCTGGTCCTTATGCTGTCATTTATTCTGCGTATTTTCATGATTGGCTCTGGTTGAGGAGTTACCCCAATGCATGAAGAGAAGAATAAATATTTTCCTTTACAACTATGGCTGTGCGGCTGGGCTTAGAGTTGTGCAAAGGTCAAGGAAAACAGATTGTTTACACATGCAAGGAATTAACCCACAGACATGAGGCTGCTTGTAAGGCAAAGCAAGAAATCAACTACCTCACCCTGCAAATTAATGAGTCACTGATTTAAAAGGGCAAGTGAAGTCAGAGCCTCTGTGAGCTTAAGCAACAGCCGCATGCATTTCTGAGTGAGGTGACAAAGTTTACAGCAGGCAAAACAGTGAAAGGGGACAGGGAAAACACATTGGAGGAACTGCCCATTGCCTACCCAGAACTTTTACTTCTAAAAATTAACTTCTCAGACCTGGGTTTTCCCTTCACTTTTCATTCCCATGGCCCTGCCCAGAAGGATCCCTAGGTTCTCACCATGACATGTGAAACTGGTTTCCAAAATGAGCGTAGAAACCTGCTGACTGGGGTTCACAGCCTCTTCCTTGCCCTTTACTGGGATGACCAGTGGCAGTCTAGAAATACTCGGGGCTTAGAGATTCAAAGAGTGAACATGGTAAAACAAGGTATCACCACCAGCAAGAGGCACCTCCTTGCTCAATGTGTCTTCGCACACTTACTGCAAGTCAGCAGATGATGATAACTTGTTCGTCATCTCATGTCTGACCCCTCACTCAGCCTTAAGGGCAGCAATGTTCCTGTGGGAAATCAGATCCTGGCAATTTGGGTGAAGTATTACCAGATCCACATAAAATCCATGATGCTTGGTAGGAAGCACACCCGAAATAATTGGAAATGTGGGCTGCTGCTGGAAGTTTTACTGTGACTCCTGTTTAGCCTGGAGACTGGTTTGGTTTCACAGTATCTGAGAGGTTTCTTTTGGATAAGAGGTTGGAGTTTACCTGCAACAAAGCAGCAGTCAGATAGAACATCACAAAGGTGAAGGACAGAGAAGTGCGGCCTCCCTGCAGCAGATGGATGGTGTACAGGAAAACAAGGTGCCCGGGGATAACCAGGAGGAACAGGACTCGGGCTGACTTGGAATTCACCTCTGCAAAGGACAGAGACAAAACCAGTGATGACAGTGCTGCAGATGGTGGGGGCAGGACAGGATGCAGCTGCATATTTTCATTCTGGTACATAGACTTTGGGCTGTCTCCTCCCACCAACCACATTGCTAATGCCTTTTCTAGATCACGCAGCAATCTGAAGCATCTGCAGTATCAGCCCAGCAGCTTTGTCTAGCACTGAAGCCATGTGCCAAAGACGTGCTCCATGCTGATCCACTCCACTCCTTCTGAACACTCCTCTCAGCTGCTTTCTGCCTCCCACTTCTTCTGCTCTGCCTTGCTGTTCTTAGTCTGCTTTAGTAGTAACACTCAACCTAGCAGTGATAATTAAGAGGAACCTGCAATCTAAAAAGACAGCAGACCCAAATCGTTTTGCTGATGCTTAGGTTTATCCATTGCTGAAGATGGAGGACCTGCTGATTTTAGCAAGGTTGTGCTCTATTGACCCCTCTGTCCAGGCTGGCCACAGTTAAAATTACTTTCTCTGAAATGAAATTTGAGACTCATTTTCAATTGCTTTCTTTAGTGCTCCCTGAAGGCCAGCTTCTTTGCATGCCAGTGAGCAACTATACCACAAGCTTTTTTTCAAGCTGCCCACTGCAAAGATGATCCCTCTCTAATCTGAGCATCTTCCCTGTAAGGGAAAAGGGGTTCTGCCTTTGAAACCCACCTAGTCCTTTGCCAACCAGGCTGGATAAAGGAGCTATGTGTGATGACAGACCTTGAGACATGGACACCTAGGGTTCAAGGTCTACCTGATGAGAAGAATGTGGTACATGGGTTGGGCCAATTCTGCCTCATCTTGTATGGCAAAACTCCAGGCATGCTCCAGAAGTGCAGGAATGTGGAAATACGGCTGGCCTGGATGGCAACCAGATTCCCTCCAACACCTATGAGGACAAAACACATTAAACCTGTAAACCACCTTCGCTGCAGGAGGAAACATCAGTCTAAAACCCATCCCAAGGCAAGTACATCTGCATTCATTTACAAGCTCACTGAGAGCAGCAGACAGAGAAAGAGAAAACCTGATCACAAATGTCATGTTGCTGCTGTGCCGTTCACTTGGCAGGAGCAGCTCTTAAAAATCAGGAAGGTTCCAGTGATCATCTCCTTCTGACTGCTTTATTGGTAACACGTTCCCCTGCTTCCCAGCACCAGCTGTAAATGCCACGTGGCCTCTGAAGATGATGTAATTGCACCTGGTTTGATGCAGGTTTGCTGGGGAAAGCAAGGCAGGCAATTGCAGATGCTGCTCATGGCCACTTCTTGGATTTACTCATCCAGAGAGCCATTATTGTTTAAAAGACAACAAACATCACAGAGAGTGATTATATGTCTGTTTGAAGGCATCTAACGCACTTGTTAAATGAGAAGGAATCATATGAGAATGAATCAGAGTCCAAATATGTTAGGTAATTAAAAGGCAATTAATTCCTTCCAGACTGATTAATTTGGCAAACATGAAAAAGCAGCCATGTTTTCCAGCAGGAAACAGAGGGATGATGATCAGTGGAGCAAACCTCCATCACCCTGAGTGTTTGCAGGGGAGAAATGCCACAGGAAAGATAATGATGAGACAGATCCTACAGTCTTCTCATGCTTTCCCTTCCTTAATGACAGAGCATTTCCTTCTTCAAGTGTGAGATTTCCCAGAGTGGAAGCAAAGTGAAAACACTAAGACTAGCTCAGCATAGCTCAAGACAGGAGCTTTCTGAAACGTGAACTGCTACACTTCACAGGACTCCCCTGCACATGCGATGAAGAGGTCCCATGTAATGACATGGAACACTGTGTAACTCTGCCACCAGCTCTGCCAAACAGGTTGCCCACCCCCACAGAGCAATGTCTGGGTCAATCATTATTCACTAAATTGCTGTTTACGTACTTTCCTAATCAGGCTCTTTGGCTAACCATGCTGGAAAGAGTCTGTCAGAAGGTGGGTGTCTTTATGCAGATCCAGTAAGGTGACAGCTGACACTGCAAGAGGACACCATGCTTTGCGGGTGGCTTGAGGCCAAGCCTGCCCTAGCAATGTGGTTTTCTACTGGAATGGGCCTGGCTTGCAAGAACATTACAATAGCAGAAAAATAATCCAGTGTATCCTCAGTGATGCCAGGATCCCCAGCAGTTTGTACTGGTATGTGTGTCTATAAAAGTACCGTGAGGCTTCAAACGAATATAAATATACACACATAAGATGTTAAGATATATCAATATATTAAAAAAAACCCAAATATATGTCCCTAGATATAATAATTTTTATACGTATAAACACACACGTAATCTTAATATATTAATCTTTGTCAACAATCTGTATATGGGATGATAGCACAGCTCAAATTGCTGAATGGAGAGAGACAGGGAAAATGGATTTCTTGTGACATCCTTAGTAGGTTTGCTGTTATGAAAGTAAAGGTGTCAACATAGTTCTCAGAGACAACTATCACATGCTGTTAACCTTTCCCACAGCTCTGTCAATATTTTTCAGCCCTGTCTGCTATTTTGCTCCAGAGATGCTTCAAGATATGAGTAAGGAGGGATGTAATAGGGACCAGTAGCTTCCCTTCCACTCATGATGGGAGTAGGGACACGAACATACACCTCTGTATAGAGGCAACAGTGGATATCTTAAACATTGGGTAAGAGAGAGAGGTATAAATAAAAACATGCATATAACCCCCGTGCCCAACCTACCGTTAATCACAGGTGTGAAAACTGCCATGCCTTCAAAGTTTGGGTCAGTTACAGTTTTGTCCAAGATGAGCCCACCAATGCTGTTAAAAAAGGACAGGCAATGAGAGTGGATCAATCCCTCTTCCCGAGGCAATTCCTACACTGTGAAAATAGCACACTGAGATGAGTTCATAGAATCATAGAATGTTTAGAGTGGGAAGGGACCTCGGAGATCATCAAGTTCCAACCCCCCTGCCATGGGCAGGGACACCTCCCACTAGACCAGGTTGCTCAAAGTCCCATGCTTCTTCCTCATTGCCAGGCCTGGGCTACACCCCATCTACTCATTTTACAGGTCATTTTTCACAAATAGTTTTTTTCTGACAGTTTTTGTTAATGACACAGTGAGTTCAGGAAGACTTCCTTGCCTACCACTGAGCAGAACTGATAGTACCCAATAAAGTTTTACCACCCCCCCCAGAAGTTTTGCTACACTTCTATATTGGTCTTAGCAGTTTTTTTAAAATTCCATGCCAGATCTCAGCTGGGTCTGAAAGATGTAGCACTGGTGGAATGAGCTACCTGGCTCTACATTCACCAGTCTTCTGTCTTTACAGCTGGATAAAAATGAGGTTAAGTCTAACTATTTGTGATGGTCATGATCTCCCATTTTGTTTTCCTGACTTGTATCCAGAAGGTGCATGGATGTGGGAGTGAGACTTCAAATGATGACTTACTTTTTTAAGCAACTGTTCTTTGTCTGCTATCTCTCAGCCTGTTAGAGGGCCTCCAATGGCTGAGAAGCACTGGAAAAATACCCTTCTCCTGTCCCTCCCAGTTTCACTTTTGATGGCTTTCTAAATGAGCATGGGGTCTCTCTGCAGCATGCACATGTGTGGGGGGTTGGGAGCAGTTCCTCACTTTACCTGCTGATGCTCATTGCAACAATGACGGGCTGCCATCCAGATTTCAGGACTTCGGCAAGGGAAGGACTTTGCTTGGCAATAGCAACCCAGAGAGGGATCATGGCAATGAAGGCAGCACAGATCAGAGGAGAAAGGTATTTCATATCTGGCAAGGCAAAGAAATCTTGACTTAAATGGCTTTGCCTTCACAGGTTTCCAAAATGATTTTGCACAAAGTCTGGAAGAAAGGCAGCAGGCCTCTCACTCAGACTGAGTTATGTCAGTAGAAAAATCACACAAACTGTGATATTCCCCACACAACCACCTCACCCTACCACATAAATCCACAAGTAACCCCTGAAACTCACTGCTAGGAGGATGTTATTTGAAAATCAGTGGGATTCAAAGCAAGTTATATTTGAAGATGAGAAAGTCTCCAATTTCACCTCCAACTAAGCAAGAAAAGAAGTTACAAAATTTCTGGCTTCAGGGTACGAATCAAACAGCAGGGCAAGGGAGAAACTCCTGTATGCAAGCTGTATGACATTTAGAACAGACATTTCATGCCTTCACCTAAAACAAGAGGTAATAAGTACTTCTGGTGACAGGCTAGCAGAATTGCTGAGCAGCTGGCCTGCTCTATAGGAAGAAATGCTCTCTTGTACACACAAGCCAGTTAAGATCCAGGGTCTCTTATGCAAGCTTCCATGTGTTAGGTGCTTTTGCCATTCAGTAGGGGCATAACCTTGAAGTCACCTTCAGAAGCTAAGGAATGAAAAAACAAGTAGACACACAGCACTAAAGGAAAATAAACATGGCTCAGAAGCATGGGAAACACCTTCAAGCAATGGGGATGCTGCCAACCCTTTTGATATAAAAATGCTTCTTCAACAAAGCTCTCCATCTGGTCTCTGTGTTGGGGCCAAAGCCAGTGGGTTGTAATGCAGATTTTGCAGGTAATCTGGGAGACGAAGCAGGCTCAAAGTGTGCATCTTTCAATATGACATTGCCAGGACCTCAGGCTACATGGATGAGATGGCACCAGTGTGATGATATCTTCCATGAATCGAGGACTCTTATATAAAGAGGTGCACTCTTCAGATGAGGCTTTAGTCAGCACTGAAATGCAACCCCTTCTGGGTGTAAACTGCTGCTGTTTTGTCAGTCCACGCTAGCACCTGGAGTCACTTAGGACAGATGGGCTGTGTGACAGACTTAGCTGCTCTACTGGATCTCCTACCTCTAACTCCTCGCTGTTTTTGGCAATTAATTCCTTCTTAATTAATGCAGACACGGAGCACTGGAGTCTATCAAACTTTATCAAAGCTCACAGAAAGAATCCTGGTAGGATGAACGGACTTCAGTCTCCACATTCCAGTTCTGCCACATTCTCTCACAGACAGCCCATAAGCAAGCGCAACCCTTTGGGACAGTTGGTATCTCCACTATGCAGGAGTGGGAATGACAAAGGTTGACTGTTTAAAAACTGAAAATCTTCATTGGCAAAAGGGTATTCCACAGAAGGGGATGGTGCTGCATACTACTCCAAACTTTACAGACATACCATTATTTTTGAAGAATACATTTTGGTAAGACCGAGAAGTTGTCACAGCGTGACCTTTCCCTTATTACACACTGGGGAGGGAAATGGATTTATTTAACCACCATCAACACTGCCCTCCTTCTCCCTGCTTCACTTCATGCTCCCAATGACTAGATGTTTGTGTACTGAGCATTTTCCATCTCAAGAGACTATTTAAACAACTCTGAAAACATCACAAATGTGCTCTGCTCCTAGAGGTTATCATGTTGTTCTGCCATGTGCTCTCTGGGAGATAATATCAGCGGTGATTGAAAATTGACAAACCACCTTTACAGAGGCAGGTGTAATGGCGTCATGGAAAAAGCCTATTAAAAAAATGCACCTCTGAAGCCCAAGGAGGACTGGACAGAAGCGATTCATGGGCCTCTCCCTGAAATGTGTGCTCCTTTGCTCCCTCACTTGCTGGCATACGAAATAAGTTACACAAACTGAGAACAGCTGCCTTGCTGCTTTTGCTCAGCCAGAAGCAACAGTTTGGGTTTCAAATGGTTATTGAGTTTATCGCATCTTTTTATTTTCCTGTTTCTGTTCTAGGTTAGGCTGATGGTAAGTAGTCTAGCAACAGTGAGACATGTATCACCAAGTTGCAAGACGTTTTGAGCTTTTCAGTGTCAACAGGTGCCCGTCTTTGCCAAGCAGCAGCAAACCCCATAACCACAACTCCTACTCAGAGTCCTGTGAGCATGAAACAATGCAGCCCTGCTTCCCTCCAAGATGATAATACTTTGTTCATCCATGACTCTCCACAGTAGAAGATACAAGAAATTTTTACAAATGCCAAAAACCTTGCAATAGTTTTGTGAGGAAGGACCTGCTATTACCCATGCACAGAAAGTAGCTATGCTTGGCTAGCAACAGATAAAGGAACAGAGTTGGTGTGGCATATGTCAACCTTCAGTACCAAGGCTATGCGATACACGTTGGTCATTTCTTTGACAAGTCCCAGATGTGTTTCCTAGACTCTGCCTACCAGTTTGCTACTGCAAGAGCCTGGAAAAAGCCTCTTTAGTAATTTTGCTACCCCAGTGGCATGACAGCCTCCATTCTGAAATATCCCAGAAACGGGCAAGCACCCTGCAATGATTTCACAAGGATTCATCCCTCCCTTGCTGAGCTGCAAACTCCTGCTAAACACTGTACCTATGTATTTGAAGAGTGTACTGCTGATTCCTGCCAGCAGGGAAAGGGTTATCAAGTCTCCAAGGCTTGCAGCTATGGGTGTGGCGACATTGTCTGGATTGATCCCAACTTTCCTTGCTCCGATGATCACACCAATCATCACCAGGCCTAGAGAAGACACAGAGCAGGCGTCAGAGAATGCATCCTGATTCGTTTCACCCCAGAGCTGCTGTTCTGGTTCCCACAGGGATGCGGGGTCTGGGAAAAGCAAAAAGCAGAGTGCCTGTGGCGGTACCATGCAGCTGGAGATTGGACATTCCCCCATTGGAATTTGTCCTCCTGCTTTCACCAACCTGAAGGGCATGACTCTGCCCAAAGGCCCAGAGGCACACAAGCAAATTCCAGGGATCAAAGAAGATACCAGCAGGCAGCCCAAATGTAGAAGCTCCCCTCCTGAGCAGACTAATCTTTGCTGCCTTGAAGCAGGACCAGGCACGAAGCACATTCAAAGATAAGCACACAGCAGGCACGCAGCAGCCTCCTGGTGCCATCCCCTCCTTTGGATTCCATAGCACAAAGATATTTTCCATATTAGACCAAAATTTCTCTGAGTTTGAACCACCAAGGAGCAAAGAGCTTTCTTACAGTAGCCTGAATTAGCCTTTTGGCCTGGCCATCAGACTGACCCCTTGCGTTTCAGATTTTTTGGGGCTGCTTTAATTTTCACTGGGTGGATGTTGATGCTGTGAGTAGCTCCTGGGTCAAGGGGTTATATAGATGGCCCACATCACTTCTCTTACCCCTGTTCTCTGAGCTGCACCTGGAAAATTCAGCTGCTTTTCAGCATTGCTGGAGAGGACAGAAGTTTTGCTTGCCAAGGCAAATTAATGAGCACAAACCTTGATGAAGATGTGGGAATCTCTGAGCCATCAGATCTCTCAGAGGCCTGTGGAAGCACTATCTAGAATAAACCCTGCCTAGCCAGCCTCCACTGCTGTGTGACTAGCAAGGGTAGCCTTGAGACAAGACACGTTCCCTCCAGCTCACAACCTTTCTGTGTCTGTTCACATAGGCCCACCAAAGCTGAGTGTGCACAGGAGCATCAGCTCTCCCTTAAGAAATGCCGTGTGTGCACCCTTCCTGATACAACATCCCTTATACAGAAACATCCTCACACAACCTGGCATTCTCCATAAAAGCCCTTCCAGACACCAACAATCCCCTCCCCACAGCACAGCTCATGCTGCTTCCCTCCCTGATCATAAAAATACCAGCTTTCCATTGTGCACACCCACACACAGGCTGCCTGTGACCATGTCCAGGGAAGAAACTAATGCTAGCTGAGAACCTGTCATGGTAAGGCAGCAAAGTCTGTCTGTATCACACCAAGCAGGGAGATTGAGGGGAAGAGTTTAATGAAAGCTGGGCTGCTGTTTTTCTCTTTTAACAACTGCCTCATCCCATGTTTTTCATCAAAGGCATCTACAAGCACCCTGTGACTCCAGCTTCAGGATATGCACTTGCTCTAACTTGTCCCTTCCATTTAGAAAATTTGCTCTATCCAACTATGCCAGCTCCCTCTATTCAGGGTATCATGCTGCCCTCGTATGGCAGACCTACAAACTGATCATCTTCAGGCAACACAGAGCAGCTCCTACCGTCCACCCCACATTTCCCTCTCAAGGGGAATAGCCAGGGGAGTGGGCTGCCTGGCTTGGAGCTCACAGCAGGCAGGCCACAGGGCTGGCCACAATCCTCCACATGGTATTGGGTGACTTAAGTCCATCTTGAACGTGATCTGGAGCTGACTGCTAAAAGACCCTCAGGACCCTGCTTTGTACAAGGCATTAGCCCCTTCTCCCCTAGCAAAGGGCTGGTGTGGATAGCTAACATGTCGCCCAAGACATATGTGTGCGTGCATGTGTGTGCCCAGGCATAGTATGTGGCATTTTTCATGTGTCAGGTGAGGTGGGACATTTTGATTGCTGCTGTGGATGCCGAGAGCCAAGCGAACAACAGATCCTAAGAGAAGAGAAGCAAAGGCAGGATACAGAAGGGGTGGCAAGCAGCTAACACAGGACTAATGTTCCTTGCATCCCTCCTCCCTGTGCCAGACCAAAGGGATGTCAGCTGGGCCTTCCTGGCAGAAAAGACAGATTTTTCCACACCTAAGTGCTGCATATTTGATCTGAGGAACCAAAATGACTCACCGAGAGAAAGTGCAGCTATGAAGGCCGTGGTCACACTGCTGGCACACAGCACAGCGGCCTGGCTCAGCTCCACAGAGCCCTTCGAGATGGCTCCCAGGATCACAGCAGCAACAGCAGCCAGAAGTCCCACCACAGTGGCCTGGACCTGGGGGCCAAAAGACAGCTGGTGAGCAATCATCCACATATGCTCCCAGGCAGTCCTGGCTCCATACGACCACAGCATTTCCACGCAGCTAAGCCTTGCAGAGATGCTGATTGCTTATGTATTTAAGCAGCATCCCTGTAAGACTCCACTACATTAAAAAAAAAAAAATCCTGACAAAGTTTGGAGAAAAACTCTGGAGGCCTGCAAAGGGCAGATAACATTTCAGCAAAGGACACTGAGTCCATCAGCAAAGGAATAGCTCTGGTCAACACAAAAATGGGCTTCCCATCAACACAGTTCTCCTAGCAAGCTGAAAAGCTGTGGAAGAAGATAAGGAAAAGCACACAGACA
Organism: Pedionomus torquatus; assembly: GCA_013398155.1. Lineage (NCBI taxonomy): Eukaryota > Metazoa > Chordata > Aves > Charadriiformes > Pedionomidae > Pedionomus > Pedionomus torquatus. The sequence goes on along the minus strand of VZRU01019632.1, from coordinate 221,307 downwards.
CATGTTGCAAGCCCTGTGGCCTTGCCATGTGCAACCTCTAGGCTGCTTGCTGGATTTTAACAAGCAGAAAGAGCTACAAGAGTCACATTTCTCCCATCTCTCCCTTTCTGCCCAAGGCTGATTCCCAAACCCTGCCAGTAAATGACAACAAGGGCTGTTGTGAAACAGGGATTGTGCCTCAGCTCCCCCTGTAAAAGGAGGTTTTTTTCATTATTTCAATTTGTCCACAAAGGCAATGAATGTCTAGATGTGTTTTGCAGCTAAATTACAAGCTCTAGGGCCACATAGAATTTTATCGGAGTTCAGGTCCTGGGGGCTGCTTGGCTCTGTTGAGAATACTTGTCCCAGAGCAACAGCTCAGGACTCAGCACCACTGGGAACAGACGCTGTTGGGCTGCAAACGTAGCAAGAGAAAAGTGCCATTTTTCCTCTTCCAGCTGAAATGACTCACCTGGATAAGGGCTAAATTGCAGGCGGCCATTTTCCATTGCTTCTGGGCATCATCCATCTGTCCAGTGTTAGCCTAGGAGCCAAGAGAGACACCCTGAAAACCTGTTCCTGTGACACAAGTGGCTGCTGAGGTCCCTGTGGGAAAGGGGCTGCTAAAGCCAGAAAGAGGCAAGTACAGGTTGACATCTCCCAGCCTTCCCTGCACTTGAGATATCTCCATCGTGCTCCAGCCCAGAGTCCCAGGGGTATCAGAAGCTCACATGGAGGTACAGAGGCACTGCAGAACACTCAGCTGAAGGTGGAGTGGGCACATCCACCACATCCTGCACAGACCAAAGCTGAACACATTAAACCATTTTTCCTCTTTTGTGTCCCCCAAACTGCTCTGCTAAGCACCAGTTTCTCCCAAGACATGCAAAGGCAAACAGGCCAAAGTAAACAGAACTGCTCAGGGACATAGGAGAGATCAAATCCAGAGTAGCAACAGCTACTGCAGGTCCCAAGAGGTCTCAGCTTCTCCCCCCAAGGTAGGATTTCTGGGAAGCCCTGGGTCTCTCAAGGATCAGTACGCACAGAAATGCAGTCCAATACTGAAAGCTGACTGACAGCTGTGGAGCCCCAGCTTTGTCTCCTTCATGTGTCACAGGGCCCCAGATATCAGCAACTGGCCACCCAGGGATTAATTCACCTTCAAAATGCAGATGGAAATTCTCTGTTCCAGTTACAAAACGAAGACAAACACATTATTTTAACACGCACACACCACTAATTTCTATTTAGCAGAAAAGAGCACGTCTCATACACATACTGTGGTTATATAAAAGCAGAATCTCCTGATGTCTCTTGCTATATGCCCCCCTCCCTGCACGCCCACCCTCTCCCCCCCATATGTTAACACTCACAGCAGTAGAGAGCCTGGATGCCAGTGTCATCTCAAGATTACCCTTCAGGCCAACCAAAGCAGGAACCAGGATAAAAACTTCCGTAATTGTTCGAAACACATCCCAGTGCTGGAAAAAAAACAAAGCCAACGACTTTGGTTTGTGATGCTGACTAGTCCAATGCAGTTGCTTCAAAGGGGAGTGGGTTTCCATCTCACCACCTGCTCTACAGGTGCCTGCTATGGGCAGATGTTACCCTGGGCTGGCTGCATTTTGGGAGTGAAGAAAGGAATTTTTAGCTTGCAATATTCTTTCTGATCTCATGGACAGCAAACCACAGGGAACAAACTTTCTTCCTGAAGCGGCAGAAGATTTTGGAAAGCCACAAATTAAAATGTGCCTTTAGCATTAGCCAAGAATAACATGAAAAATAATTAGGGTTCACAAGCCAAATGAAATACAGCATGCTCTCCGTCCTTTGTACTGACACTAGATACGGGAATGCCTATTGCTATCCAGACTCATAAGAACAAAACACAAAGATCTGGAAAAGATCTAACAACAAAAAGTTGTGTCTGTTTTTACCAAACTTCTAACTAAGCATATAAGACTGGTGGTGGGAGGGGAGGAGATTTTTGTATCTCTTCTCCACAGGCAGTTCCTAAATCTTCCTGTTACCAAGCATAGTCCCTGCACAGCTGGAAAAAGGATTTTGAATTAAGATATCCCATAAACCTGAACTGCTGGGCCAGTATCTTGATTATCATTGCTCTTCTGAAGCTGAACTGTGCAAAGCTATTGAACCAGATGCAACAGAAGAAATTATCTGAAGCCTTAAGAAACAATTGTTGATTAACGTCTTCTCTAATTTATCTACCATGCAGTGCCTTGGAACACAATTCGTTCATCCCCTGTGCATTCAGGGATATTGGCAAACTCCCACAGTAGCCAGAGAGGTTCATATCAGGATGAAATCACAGAACAGAGCAGCTCACCATGAAGTAAAACCAACTAGCCCGACATCTAAGAGCAGAATACAAAAAAAAAAAAAAAAAAAAGAACAGCTTCAATGAGTCAGACTAAAGGTCCATCTAACCTATCCTTACCTACACCATTAGTCAAATTCAGATGTATAAAATAAGAATCTACAAATACAACAAGAAGACAGGGTAATTCTCCTGTGTATTTTCCAGCCTAAGAATATCTGCCACAGAGTACTGAGCTGGGGTTGAGGGGGAATTTCTGCACACCTGACAGTGTTCAAAGGATTTCTCTTTCAGGTACTGATCCAATCTCTCCTCTTCAACTCACGTGGCATCTTGTGGCAAATTTTCCATAGTTCAGCTACATATCATGTGAAGGATCAACTTGTTCATTAATTCTAACTTGTCAATGGCTAGTACCATGTGACAGTCCCCAATTCTGGCACTGGAGGACACAATGAACAACAGAACCCTGCCCACCTTCTCCACATCCACTGGGGTTCTATAAACCTGAAAATCCAGGAGGTTGGACAGACTCAGTAAATGTTGACACATTCAGCCGTCAGCCTGTTGAGAAATATATCCAGGGCGTAACAGCTTGCTGTTTTGCTCTGGTTGTGCCATGGGAAGCTGTGGGAAGCTGGTGGGGTGGCTGTCCGCTGGGAAGACCTCACAGCTTCCTTCTGAGTCAGGATGAATGAAAAGTGGGGCTGAGCCAGCCCTGAGCATGTGGTGCAAGACACCCTTTAGAGGTGCAGATAACAGGCAAAACATTATTATCAATTCAAAAAGGCACGTTTCCTGGCAGTGCTGACCCAGAAACAGGCACGTTTCAAAATGTTAAAAGTAAGTTACTGTTGGGTAAGTAACAGATGACACGAGAATAACCACCTTATTTGACACACTACAATTTTGTTTGATTTTGTTAACATGGAATTTAAATACCTGAGAAAAAACTAGGGGCGGACATCTCTTTTTAAAGATTCAAATCCCCCTCTCTCCTCTCTCTTTAATTAAGAATAAAGATCCAAACACATCTTTGACACCTTCAAAAGAAAGAGGAGAAAAAACAGACTTCATAGTCACAATGTAAAGAAACCCAGTCATTTAAAACACACAGGTGTGCAGACATTCATATTTAAGACTGTGCATATTTTGCACATAAATAGACAGATAAATAAAAAGCAACAGAAAAACTTAACTGTGTGTATTTTCTGTGCAGGTCACCCTTGGGAAAGATGACTTGATTACATCAATATAAGCTCCAATCTTTGTGTTCATGATGAATTTTGCAGGTCTCAAGCCATCATAACAGAAGTTTCGGGAAATAAGGTATGATTTTTTGGGACTCTGCCTTACATATAATTACACTGAATGGCTTTGAGCAATTAATAAAGAATCACACAACTGTACTAATAAAAAAAAAACTGACTTAATTGCTTCCAATTGAGTCTCATTAGTGACTCACTAAGAGCCTGAGGACAGATTCGTAATGATTTATACCAGGACTCCATTGTGTTAGAGACTGCAGAAATACAGAATAAACAGACGATCTCTGGGCACTGCCCTGCAGGACTGTCAGCTGGAGGAGCAGGTGAATGTGGCAGGTTAGAGCTGCGTGGGCAAGGAGCTGCCTGAATGAAAACAGTTGAATTAAGTCTGGGAAGCATCTCTGTCCCTCCAGATGAAAACTGGTCTAGAAGGAACAGAAACATTCCCTGCAGCACTGCAAACCCACACAGAAAGGGTCTCTTTCCCACTTCACACCCCATGATGGAGTTACAGCCCTAAAGCTCAGCTCTGAAGAAACTTAATTACCCCATGATCCACAGCAGCCAGTCCCCACGTCAGCTGGATCTACTCATGGGGTCCCATGGAGGAAAAGAAGCTATGGTGTACTGAGACATTCTCCCCAGCTGCAGTCCAGCCCTGCTGTTCCACCTTACACCATCCTCACAGTCCCAACCATATCCTGTTACCTCTCCAGAGCGTCCATCCTCACAGTCCCAACCATATCCTGTTACCTCTCCAGAGTGTCCATCCTCACAGTCCCAACCATATCTTGTTACCTCTCCAGAGCGTCCATCCTCCCATGGCAACAGTTAAGAAACCTCAGAGGTTTTCCATTGCCCTGAGCAAGTCAACAGAACGATCAAAAGATCCTGGACTATAAAACGCTAGCCAATTCAAAATCCTTTTCATTGCTAATCATCTCATGGGCTTTTATCAACAAAGGACAGAGATATTTCATGTCTGTGACTTATTTGGACTGTGTCCCACTGCAGTGGGGTGGAAACAAAGAATGAAAGGGAAGTTTTCCTCTGGAATCCTCTGGTTTGAAATCTGATTGTCCAGCCTTAATATGATTCTTCACCTTACTGTAAAAGAGTGGGCCAAACACTGGCAGGGCTCTGCAAGGTCTACACAGTGCCAGCCAGCCTGGAATCCAGATCAACCAGATGGCCAAGGATCACTGAACCAGAGGCAGAAACATCCAGCACAAAAAGACCCAGGCCATGCTACCAGCCCTGCAAAGGGACTGCATCATCTGTACAACCAAGAAGAGGAAATGGCAGATGGCTATTTCTTCTGACATCCTTTTATTACAGTATGAGAGACCCAGGTTTGAGCCTTGGAGTCAAGTGAACTAAACAAATCTCTCTTGTTGAATTTTTTTTTTTTTAAATAGCAACACAAACAGTTCTTGGCTTCATCCCAGGACTGGTCAGAAACTGCTAAAATCTTGAAAAGTTTGATAGGACGCAAACAAACAATTTCTGCTTTGTTCTCCTCTTTACAAAAACATCAGCCCTGTCAAACAAGAGTGCCAACTGGACTCCCAGAACAGAACCAGTTTATTTCAAGATGCTTCATATGTAACAAAACAGGAGCAGCACCATTAAACTCACTGTATGCTCTAAATACCATCCTTGAGCTTGCCCATATATTTACCTGTCAAAGGCAGACAGAGTTTCCTTAGAATGTTTTGCAGTGACTGCAAATAAGGCAAAGCATTCCTCAGCCCAACCATCCCCTGAAAAATAGTCAAATCACAGACTCCTGGACTAGAAAAACCTGTAGTTTCAGTAGTGTGACCCCTCATGATTACCAATCGGAATCCTACGGTACCCAGCCTCAAGCAAATGAACTTAGTCTCAGGTTTTAGTTGGACAGGACAGTGAGTTTCTAGCTCTCGCACTTGTAGGAAGAAAAGATGAAAATAAGCAGCTCAAAGACAAAAAGGTACAGAAGAATAATCCAAACCTTTAAAGGCTTTAAAGACATCTGGATTTTCCCAACTACTGTGTTTGTTTTTAAATATGGGGCTGCTGATACCATGGCCGCTTACCTCACTAACAGCTCTCCTACGCCAGCTGTGACTCTCAGTGCACTAGCTCCCTCCTCTGGGAGCTGAACCCACTAACTGATGGCTTCTGTTTCAACATATTTGGAAACACCTTCACCAAAAAATACACTTGCTATTACTGTGTTTTATGCACGGCCCCATTTCTAAAAGTCTAGTGAACAAACACACAAAGCAGACTGCACTCTGGTATTTAAAGGATACAGGTAGTGTAAGTATACATAGTTTATATTTTCCATCAATTTGTATACAGTTACATTTTGAACAGAGCCCAATTTTAGCAAGTGTGTTCAATTTCTTTTAGACAAAGCCCTATTTACCTGCAAAGGGTATGGAGTGGATATGTACTATGGCTTTATCCTTCTCTGAGATAACTGCTAACTATTAACGTAACATCTTGGGTAGTTTGAGAACTTCTGTAATGCTGCAAGACAGGTCTGCGCCTAAGCACGACACAAGGTGGAGACGACAAACACGGCACAGCAACAGCGTGTGCCACTCCAGTTAACCCTTCTTGGATATTCCTTGTATTCCCTTTAGTTCAACTTCTCTGCCTTCTTTGTTTCTTCCAGTGCAAAATAAAACAGCAATGTATTGTCTTCCCAAACACTCAAGTATCCATATTTAGCTCCTGCTGTGGTACTAATGCCAGAGAATCCAATGTACTCCAGTGAGCTCAGAGTGTAGGATGTATCCTTGGGAAACTCTGCCAGCCTTTTGATTTGTAAATCCACTGGCACGCGATGCCCAAACTAGATCAAATTTTGCATTTCTATTTGTGCCACTGGTACAAAGACAGAGAGGACAGATTCTGTTTGTGGGCACAATGGTGTAAATCCAGCAGCACTCCTTGGAAATCAATGGAAGTTAGTCCAAATTTACACCCACCTCAGAATCTGGCCAAGAAGCACTCTGTTTGTAGGCAATGCTAATCTTTTTATGCTAGCATGCCTCTCACCACGGTATCTAAATGCCTTCTAGACCAAAGATTACATTCGGTTGTTTGCAAAGAACTGAAAGCATAAGCTTGCCTCTAAATGAGACAGGTAGTAAATAACTACCCTGACCTAAATCTCCTTATCAGAAATTTTTGAAGGAAAGAAAGAATAGCGTGCAATAGGAGAACATGCCGGTCTGATGCCAGTTGCTTCATTGCAGTCATCACCGAAGTGTTTAGCTCAATACAGTAAAGGGAGCGCCCAGTCTATCACACTGAGGGCAGTGTCAGGCACCCTGTCTGAAAGCCACTGTCCCTCTTTACAAGGAGCCCATGTACTGATCTAAAGAAGATGGATAGCGTCTCTCCCGTGCAGGAAAAGCTGACAGCCATGCTGCTGACTGGCTGCCAGGACTACACACATTAAAAACAAAACCGCACAAATATGCAAGGTCAGTGAATTAGCCCACCCTCTCACCACAAAGTTGCCTAACCACATGTACCTACTTGAACAACATCCATCAAGAGGCCAGCAGCTACCATTCCCAAGCCAGCCAGAAGGAACGGCACAAAAATCTGGGAGGCAATGGAGAATGAAGTCTCTGGAAGAAATCCACTGGCTGACCTGGTCAATTTGCAGGTAAAACCTCTCAGCTTCTTGCCATGGAAGCACAGTTCCAATTGTAACTGGGTGACCACCATGGTCAAACACCATTACCCCATGCTCAGCAAGATAAATGGGGGTAGATCAGGACATCACAGAGATCCTCCTGGTAGCTCTCTTTGAAGTCAAAAGAAATGTTTTTCCTCAAACTACAGCAATGATGCCAAATTGCTTTAGCTGCTTCTTCTCCTCCAAGGAACACGTCCAGAGGGTTGCAGGAAGGGTATCCTCCAAAATTGATTCAGCTGGGTTGAGCCCAGGTGGCAGCAAACTTGATGGACTCTTTCTCCAGTTTATATCCAGAAGGGAATTAAAAAAGAGAAAAGAAGATTGCAGAGATGTCTGTGGACGAATAGAAATGAGCCCACACCCCATTCAGCTCCCACCACCTCGGTAAAAACCAGTAAGACCTGCTCAGGCTACAGCCCTGAAAGAGTGACAGGTCATGCAAGAATCCCTCAGCGTGCTCAAACGCACTAGTGTCCTTTCTCCTCAGGTTACATTTCTTGTCAGACTGCAGCTCGCCTTTGATACGATGGTTTAATATGTAAGCCTGCTGTGAACCAGCCCCAGTTCCCTGACTCCCACCATAAGCAACATTGAACTTTTCTCACTGTCCCAAAGCTGAGGAGGTGGGGAGTTAACAACCGAGATCCATTTTGCTCTTCTTCAAGGTGAAGAAAGGTCAAGGAAAACATGAGTCCACATTTCTCGCAGCTGACGATATTACGCAGGTCTCATCCCCAGGCAAGCGACACAGTTAAACCGGCTGGTGAGGGAAGATCTGCTCTTCTAGACCCCAGCCCCTCTTATTCCCTCCATGGTCTCTGCAGGATGTAATGATCGGTCTATGCCAGCTATACCTCTGAATGACTGGCTTTCAGGGGGAAAAAAAAAAAATACAGGGAACCAGCCAATAAGATTCAAAAGCGAACACCCTTATCTGCTGTCATCACTTCAACTTTCTGCTAGTTTGCAAAGGCCAAGATAAGAGTCATAGCCAGGGCTTATTTAAGGTAGCTCTGTAATCTCACTGCACCACAGGCAAGGGAGAGAAAGGGTGAAGGTTTCCACGGCATACTGTGAGCCGGTCTCCCTTCCCGTCCTGAAATGAAAACCACTGCTTCTGCATACTCCCAGGAGGATACTGTCTTTGAAAGAGGGGGTCTCACTCCAGTGTCTCCATGGTCAAACGGCTGACACAAGGTGAAGAATTAGAGCTGCATCATGGACACGTAACAGCCAAAGAATTTGTATCCTGCTCAGTAAAGACTTCAGCTTAAGGTCACGCATGAGGAAAAGGGAGTCAGGGAGTTCTGTCGGGGCTCCTTTCTAGTAATTAATGTGGGCAAGCTAATTGGATCAGAGACTCCAAAATCTCTAAAAGGTTTAGGATGGAAGGGTACAGGATTGGTTTAGTACATTGGCAACACAGCTTTTTCACTGTTCAACCACAGGTTCAAATCCAGCCATATCCCAGTGAAGGCAAGTAAGTGAAAGCAAGTATTCAAGTAGGCATGAAAAACAGGTTTCTCAGTCCAGTTCAAATTCAATGTTTAAATTGCATTGCCTTACTTTTTGGACTAATCAGCCCCTTCTCTGACATTCTGCAGAGGGACATAAGATTAACAGCTTGTGGACTTTGTCCTAGTGACAGGGTCTCCAGCTTGGAGCTAAATACATTGGCAGGGTTGGACAGAACAAGACATGTTTTTGCCTTGCAGATAAGCAGGGAACGGAGGAAGCTCTCAGCCATTTGGATGGTGTGTTTCTTTTGGTCTGAATTCACAAAAACCAAAGCACAAAGCCTAATGGTCTCGATGGTACAGCAGATCTCTCTGCAAGCACAGCAGGGTGGAAAAGAAGCTCTATATGGAAGATTGTCCTTTGCTTCTTTCTGGGCTTGGTGTGTACGTGTGTCTCTTCCACCTGACAATAGTCTGGTTGGCTGAAAGCTAACAAGGGGGTACATTTCAGCTAATCTAACTGGAAAAAAAGGCCACTATAGCTGGAAGAGGGAGGTTAATAAAAATCCTGTAATAATCACCCATGACCCAATCTCTTTATACCAGCCAGGAACTGGTGTTGTGGTTTCAGCCAAATTTACCAAAACCTGATTGACAGATGTCCCCCCCTCCCCCCTTTGGGTAACAGAGAGAGGAGAGGAAGGAGTTAAAGAGATTCAAGAGTTTAGAAGAAACTAAACTACTTTAATGAAAATATTAATAATAATATAATAAAAAGGAAATTTAGGAAAAAGGGAGTATGGCAGCTTGAAGGCCCAGTTCTGGTTAGAAATTCACAAAAGCATCAAGAAAACAAAGAATAGTTTCCACAGGTTTTCAAAGGTCCAATAATGCCCATACTTAGTCCCATATGCCACTGTATCTTCCAACTGGATTGCTGAGAGGCAGAGACATTAACGTAAAGGAAACATTAATGAGCCTGAATGACTCAAATGCCATTAAAAAACACAGCAGCAACACATCCTGTACTAAAGCGTCAGCCTGGCAGGGCTTCTGAGTTTATCACGCTTCGGCTCTCTCTCTAAGCAAGCACCATAAAAAGCCTTCAACCAATGAATCAGTATGCAGAGAAGGTAATTGCTTCAGGTGACCTGTATGTGTACACTGGGTCATTTTATTATGCATTTAAGGAGCCTCTGATAAAGATGTGCACCATATTTGTCAGCAAAGAGATGTATCATATATTCCTAGCAAAGAGATATACCGTATTTGACTGCAAAGAGAAGCATCATGCTAGAGAAGCAAGAGAGAGCTGCTGAACAACAGGAACAAGATTATAACTAGCTGAGGAAAAAACCCAAACCACCTCATGGCTGTATCACTCATTATGGCAAAACTCAGGCAGGTACAGCAAAACTGTTGCCATTTTCTGTAGACAAATATACTCTACCCCTACTCTAGCAAACTACTCAACAGGTAGCATTTCCCTGGCAGAGCCAAAGCCCCTTTGTTGGGCCCTGACCTTGATCCATGGCCTCCAGCCACTGCCACAATACAAAAAAAAAAATTTAAA
>VZRU01019632.1:143645-207104 GCA_013398155.1 Pedionomus torquatus | reverse complement strand
CCCTCCCATATTGAATCAGCATTAGAAATGTGATTAAAGCATCCATCACGTTTAAGCATGTAAATCTCACTAAGCACTGAAGTAACCGTACTCATGCAAGTCTCCTGAATCATGCAGCTCAAATTTCCAGAACAATTGAGGGAATCATACCTCAGTACCAGAGCAATCTTACATCCTGCTGAAGTCTCTCGGATGTCATGCTACGCTAAAGGCCTCTTACTGATAAAATGGTGTCTCTGGGCCTGCGAGCGCTGGCTCAAAGCAGGGCACACCAAAGGGAGTTGAAGGTTTTTGTAAATGACAGTAACGAAACCCTGCAGCTGCTGCGTGTCGAGGGTGCGTGTTAACTGTTGAATGTCACTGCTGTAATGGTGAGGCTTACATTTCAGCTCACTTGGTGTAACTTTAGGTCTTCGCTTTGCAACTGATGCTTCCCTGAGAGTGGCCAGAAGACAGCTTTTCCTGTGAGAAGAGGGAAAGGGACACAGGTTAAAAAATAGCAACCCTGCCAAGACATTTTTAGACCTGTTAAATGTATTCTGCTATCACTTTACCACTGAGCTTCAAAGACAAATATCTACAGAGCAAGTGGAAAGTCTCCTGTGGAATTTAATTGACAAGGGCATTACGGTAATGGTTCCAGCTCAGGAATGTCACCGTTCTACAAGGGATCTCACACCTGGGTCCAACCTTCAGCTACAACAGCAGCTCCCAGCACCCTGCCAGATCTCATTTTGTTTGCAGGAGGAGACATAACCGTCTGGATTGTGTACCATGTCCTCATGTCCTAGTCTGAAATCCCTGGTGTATCACCAGTGGGTACATATTTGAGGAGGCTGACTTTCAGCAGCGGCACAAAGCTGTGCTTTCTCGGAAGTGCAGCAGCAGTATCGAGATAGATCCTGGCTTTGACGTAAAGGAACGGTGGCTGGACCTTGATTGCAAACAGAGCTCCTGCAACTCTTTAGATAGGATAGCTCAGCTGCTCGCTGCAGGCTGGGAAGTGCTTGTTGGCACGAAGCTGTGCAACTTCATGCTAAAATGTTTTATCGGCTCACTAAGCCAGAATTCACGTGTGCTGCTTTTCCCTGTTCTCCCACTGATCCACAGGTGCTTCCAGCAGTTACAAAGGCATTTGAGGACTCGTTGCACTCCTTTCTGCTTCTCCCCACAGTGCTTTTAAACACTGTTTCCTCCAGTAGGAAAATAAGTTTGTTATTTTCTTCCTCTCCTCCATATTGCTTTGCTCCTGGACTTTCTTTCCAACAACTATTGCTCCAGCCAAGCAGAGGGGAATTTTACAGCTTTATCCAGTATTCTGTCTGGAGAGATGATTTTTTTTTTTCTTTTTCTTCCCAGTTTCCTGTTATAAAAAGGCATTTCTTTGGTGACTGGGAAGCACCGGAAATACTTCTCAAATATAAAGCTTGATTTATGACTTCAGTCAGCCCCAGTGAGAGGCTTACTGCTGGGCAAGCTTCCATGTCACCACTGGGGCTGCAAGAAGGTTGCTGGGGACTGCTCCCTGGCTCATTGGGCTGCAGTCCCACCAGAGGACATGTCTCTGGACACCCAAAAGCTGCAGTGCAGGGATATATGAAGACAGTGTTAACTAGTGTGGCTTAAAAATATTATTTGGACATCTTTGTGTAGACAGAAACAGGCAGTGCAAAACTGATAGATGAAGATTTGTTGCCTTATAAATCTGGGGGTTTAGAGACAGAAAATACAGCAGGAAATTCCTAGAGTTGGGCAAGGGGGAGAAGGAGACATCTTTCCTTCGCCTTTGCTTTTTGCTTCCTGTATTGTTTGAAAGAAAGTGAATTTTATTGTCTGTTAGTTTTCAGACCCAACAGTTTCCAGATAATTCAGTTATTTCATTTCTAGTCTCCACCTCCTTCTCTTCCTGTATCAAAGTTCTTTAAAGTACAGATGTTCTGTGCACACCAATGGTACTCAGGGAAATTAAAAGTGCTGTCTCCTACCTGCTTTCCCTCGCCACGTCCTCTTGCCACAGGCACTCACTATTCAGTTACCATTGCCCTTGGGACAGTTGTTAAGTCAGATTCCAATCACAGACTTTCACTCAGATTTCATAGACAGAAATAACTGAGCAGACAAAGAGAAAAGGCAGCACAAAGATCTGCTTTTTGTGGTAGGACACATCTTACTTGACTTGCAGTACAATAAGCCATTGTCAAATTACTCCACAGAGGAATAAAGCCAGCCTAAATCACCATGTTCCCCCAGTGCTGTTAGGACTATTTGCACAGGTTTTCACACACTAGACACCCAAAGGCAAGGTATTTATATAGCATGAGGCCTTTCCACTCCCCATCTGCCATTAGATGGCAGCAACTGAATGTGGAATGAGGGCACCCAGCTCTGTAAATCCTATTTATCCTGTGGCTTGTGCAGGGATTTCAAGCTTTTCACTTCTAGGTCAATGGTTCAAATCTGGCCCAGGTCAGGAGGGGCCAGAGATCTTTATAATCTGACAACTGCTCATTGTCTTGTGCAAGAGCAGTTCGCAGTTTCAACTTCTGATCTTGCAGATGAGTCCCATCTCATCACTGCCACTAATTGGGACCCCCACTTGACACACCAATAAAGAGGCAGAAGATGCTCCAAAAAGACTGAATTCTCTACCCTGCAGTCCAGATGATTTGACAAAGGGGAGCACTCATCTCTGTGCACAAGCCTGCCTTCAGTGACAAAGCCAGAGAATGTGTTGGCTCCATTCCTCCTGTAAGCAAATAACTGCCCAAAATGACCTCATTCTGGACAGGAGGGTGACAGTTGGGGTCTTTCAGCAGATAAAATTAATTTGTTATTAATTTGGGATATGATATTCAGATAGACTAGTGATGGCACAATGAAATCCCGTCAAACATGTTGTAACACATGTTATTTACAGCCTCTATAACTGCAGGGACAAACTCCATCCAGAACTGCCTTTAACAAGGTGACCTAATTTGGAAAAGAAAACAGATACAGAGTTTTTTTACATTAAAAGATACCTCACTGTGACTCCTTCCCTTACAAATTTAAAACCCTATGAGGTACTGGAGCAACTGAAACTCGCCAAAGAAACCCATGAGATAAGAAATGAGCCTAGCAAGCATGTGATTGTGATATAGTTCAAGCCTGTGTGTGTATCACTCAGCTTGTTCTGTTAAGATCTGAGAAGCATGTCACTACGTAAATCCCTTTGGGCAGCTGGGATCCCCTCCAATGCACAAATTTCCCTTGCTGCTAATGAATCAGCCTCTTTTGCTAACTTACCTCCAAAGCTCGTTTACTTGGAAACCAAAGGAGCTTAGGGAACAGGGTTCTCTCCGTGCATAACAATGACCTATTTTAGATACTTCTCCTCACTCGGTCATGGAGAAGGGGCAGCAAGAGAGAGTGCTTCTATCCAAGAGGCATTTCCTGGAATCGGTCCTAAACAATGCTGGGCCATTTCCATTTTAAGACCTGACATTTCATGGTGCCAAAGCCTCCACACAACAGAAAATGCCAGTGTGAGCCAAGGATGGGATCCAGCTGCCTCATTCCAAGGACGCATGCCCAGGCCCTTTGCATACGTGGTTAATACTCTCAAAAAAGAGCCCCCTTGTCACAGAAACTTGTAACACAGAATGGGAACACTTCACAACACTCCCAGAGCAGGATGGCAAATGAGACCAAGGGCATGTTTTCCACCTCTGGGCAGGTTTACATCTCTGGACTTTCTCAGGTATCATTAGCAAATATAAGTAAGGGAAACTCAGACATGCACTAAGGAATCTGTCCTTCCTCACCAAGCCCTTTGCTGCTAGACTGCTACCTGCACTGAATTAGTAGTGTAGCTCTATATGACACTGCAGGAAAGATGCATCTGGTACCCCAACAGCAAATGCTTGCAAACAGGAAATTTTTCATGTGCTGTCTCATCTCTGAGGCATGGGCTACTGCCTGAGCCCAGGAAGAAGCCAAACACTTCATGGTTTTCCCACAGTTAGTGTCCTGCGACAAAACGAGAGGAACAAACACATTATAATACATTCATTTTGTATTATATTTAAACCCAGACCTCACCAGCCTCAGTAAAAGGCTCAGATCCCAGACTGGATTTTCAGCCTGTGCTTTCAGCCTATCTGTGGTTGATACCTTGTGAGACCAGAAAGGATGACTGTCTGTGTGCCTGGTTGAATTGCAACATTCCTGTCAGAAAAGTACCTGACCTGCAAAAACCTAGCCACTGGTGGAGGAGAATCAGCCGCTAGGGTTAAGAATGCATCCAGTATGCACTTCTTTTATAAGACTGAATTTGACTGGTTTCAGCTTCCAGCCATGGAAGGCAGTTACATCTTTATGACTATATAAGCTTGTTTCCAAACTGCCCTTTCCCTACTTGTGGCTCTCCTCAAGTTCCTTACCTTTAGGCAAGCAGACAAGCTCCTGCTTACTCATGTGGCTCTCCTTAAAACTCACCCCAATTAACTAACATCTTTCCAAATGGTGTGCTACCAAATGGGGCCCAATATTGGGCAGTAGTGCTGAACCCAGAGAGAACTGAACCGGTCTGCACTGGCAGAAGGCTTTGCTTGTGAATTCAGTGTCCATTTTAGCCCTTCTGGACCTTTAAACTGTTTTCATAACCAAAATGCTGGGTGGTTGCATGTGCAACAGGAGACTGTCACTATATTGCAGTGTGACTGTCAGTCAATCAATAGATTACTGCCTGTACGCTGTCAACCCAAATGGTAATAAGATAATTTGAAGGGACCTGTTTTTCTTAAATAAATGCTTGCTGCTCCTAGTAATCCAGGTCTTTTCATTCATAAGCCACCTCTAAACTCTTCCCTTATTTTGCCTAATAACACTTTAGCAGCTCTCTTAAACAGAGACACATAGTACAGCCTTTTTCCTGTTTTGGAACATCCCCATTATTTGCTGCTCCTGCAGGGTCTGTTTATCAGCATCATTGACAGCTAAGCTTATTGAGTAAGATGGATAGGAAAAAAAAATATTGGAGTTTTCCTGGCTACCAAGAAGTAGCTACTCAGTCTGCTTCATCTCCCAAATTTACTAATGGCAACAACAGATATGTTATGTTCAGATAATGTAATTTTTAGTATTGAAAACGGGGTCATCTTCCTGACCCCTGAAAATTCAATAAGAGTTCTTGATTCTTAGTCATCTCTGCATGTATAATTTAGCATAATCACACCTATGCCAAGAAACAACATGGCTGTATTTATGCTAAGTATTGAAATTAGTTCCATGTGGCTCCCATCAGAACATGAGGTAAGAGCTGGCAGTACCCAGTCCTTCTCTGGTTCCCTGTTTGTTGTGACCACTTCAAACTAACTTGCAGAACCATTCAAGAATATCTTACACCTGAAGTATCTTGATACAGAACCTTATGACTGGTAACTCTCATTTCTGTTTTTTTAGGTGTTTTGTGTATGACAGAGATGGCAGTAGGAAATCTTTCTGCTGGGATGGAGCTGCTCCAAAAGTAGGTAACTGAACATCATTTCTGCCATTCAGTTCTGCCTGGGAATGATATCTTAAAGTAAGGCAATGATCATTTTACTGCATGTTTTTTTTTTTTTTTTTGTAGCTGTTAAAATCACTCAAAAACATTCAGTTTTGCAGCATGTTGGGCATCATTGAATATATTCAAAGCCATGTAATTGCCCCCAAGGAAGAGGAACAAAGCTTTTTATCCAGTATCATTTCCCCACAGATAAATGCCTCTTACTCAAGAGGAATTAAATCTAGATGGCTATTCCTTAGGGCACAGTTGTGCTGAAGTTATTTTATTAAGTGACTCACAAATGATCATTTTGAAATGTCTTTCTGGTTTGTTAGGATATTTCCTCAGGCAACTGTTTCATTCTTGCCTTTTGCCAATCTGCATTAGTAATCTTTGCATTTGATTTCTTAATTGTTTGCTGTGGCAAATAGCAGTAAACTGCAAATAGCAGTAAACTGTCTGAACTCTTTCCAGAAATCAGAATCTTTCTGAAGAAAGGATCTGAGAAGCCCAAGCAATATTGTTAGCAAAACAAGGTATGCAAAGTGATTTGGCAAGTCTAAATAGCAGAGGAAATTAGTCTGAAGGAAGACTCTCTAGTTACTGATTATAGTTGCATGAAGAGCAGTAATGGCTAGGAGTCATTAGAAGCTAAGGATTGCTTCGTGGCATCTGGAATGAGTTGCTGGTCTTAGTCCAGCTCCTGCTTGACAGGTGTCCCAGAGATCACCATAAGAAATGGTCTCAAGCTTAGTCTACAAGTCTTAGCAGAAAACACAGGGCTTACATTCATTACCCAAAAAGAGGGTTTTGAACAGTTTAGTTACAGCCAGAAACTTTCAGGGGCATCTTTCACTGTCATTGTCTAACAAGGCAGGTGTAGTTTGTATACCCTGTCTCAAGACTTGCCAAATGCGTATGCAAACTGCACATAGTTATTAAGCAAATGCATTTTAATCCCTCAACATCCCAACACAGAACTCCCTTAAAATAACATTTAAACATTTTGGAAACCATGGGAGGCACCAAGCTCAACCCAGCTCCTTAGATTTTGAGACTGACTTGATAGTATGCTGTCCTGGTTCAGCTGTGAGGAGAGAATTGGAAGAAAAAGGCAAAACTCATGGGTTGGGGCAAAAGCAGTAACATGGATGGAGAAGGATATAAACACGACTAGGATACTGACCGCTCACCAACTGCAGCCCGGACTGTCAAGGACCCTGCACCCCTATCCCCGTCCTGTCCCCCCTCCCCTTCCCAGCCAGCTCCCTGCTACCCCCTGGGAATGGCTCACATGGGGTGGAATATCTGTGTCTCTGCTACAGCCAGAACCCCTCCTGGAAACCAGGACATATGCTTTCTAATTCTTAGACAGAGATGATCAGGGAAAAAAAAACCTAAGCAGAAGCCTTCTTGGAGAGGAACATAGCTACAGCATTCCTAACCAAAGAAGGCCTCCTGCTATGGCACTATGCCACTTGTCCCCAGCACACCTCTGTGCTAGGAGGTATGCTCTTCTTGGTAGTGTCTTACAAGAATGCTGCAACAAGGGAGGATTTTGCCATTTGCCTATGCCTATAGAACTGGTGCCTCAAGCCACTGTCCAGTTCCCACCCTTTATGCATGTGGCCCTCTCCACTCCTATGTCTGAACAAGATCAAGGCATGCACCAGATTAACTCTGACAACGCCCTCAAATATTATCATCTTTACTCAGTCAACCCTTGGTCACCTCAAGGAGCAGCATATTACCATTGCTGCAGAACAGACAACAGAATTGTTATAGATCACCTTTTAAGAGCAGAATTTGTGAGTTGTGTAGCAGGGAAAACTTATTAATAGCGTAAGAATAATAGAAACATATTTTCTCCCTCAGTAATTCCTTCTATCCAAGGATCCTCAAGCAATTTACAGGCTTCCTCAAGGAGATTATTTGTTAAGTAATATTATGAAAAGAAGATAAATATTACATAAACATCCCAATTCTGCTGTTATTAGGCCCAAAAAGGCAGGTTATGAATCCCGACTCAGTCTTCTTCATACTGCAGGACAGCGCAAGTACTGAGTTTTTATTTCTCCCCATCAATTACCATCGCTCACATGGGTTGTACAGCCAGCTGTAGGCCTGCACACCTGCAAACTCTTGCTCACAGTATCATTTATTTTTGCAAGCCCAAATCTGGCAAACTCTCCTCATTGAAAACCACCAGCAACAACTTCTTCCAGCACTTCCAGTTCTATTTCAGTCACGATTTTTCTCCTTTTTCTCCTACACACCAAGCAAAGCACCAAGTTCCCTCTAGCTTTTCCCCATCAATGTATTCTCCTCCACAAGAGGAAGGAGACAAATGCTGAAGTCCTGGGCAGAGCTCACCCTTAGCCTTCACAGCCCTGCTTAGAGCATCTCACATACAGGAAGAGAGAAAGGAGAGGAAAAAACTTGTGTCCCTGCTCTGCAGCTGAGGTGCAGCTTGTCAGTCTTGTCATGCGTTAAGTAGGTTTGCAACTACCATGTTACAGCTCTGCAACAGAGGTTGATCAGGTTCCTTTGGGGCCATGCTAGGCCCTCCTGAAAAAAAAAAAAAAAAAAAGAAAAAAAAGGTATTTATTTATAACTGGCTTGCAAGATGGAAAACTGGTTTCTATATTTAATAGAAAGTGCACTCAGCAGATTAACCCTGGCAGTATTTGGCTCAGGGACTTGGATTCTTTTTGGAGTATTAGCTACTACATTTACCATATTTCTAGATCTAATCCTCCACAGACCTAGCTTCTGATAGCACAATTATTTACTTTTTAGAAAGAGGCTAATTTATTCTCAACTCCTCAGACTTAGAGTTGTACAGTCTGGAGGAAAGTACAACAGAATTTTCAAGGTTTTGCTGAGTCTTACTTTAATTTTGGAAAAGACAATTATTGTTTGAACAAACCCTTGATGCAGTGTGCTGCACCCATGGGTAGCACATGAACCCCTGTCCTATGATATTACAAGCAGGACCAATTCTGCCTTTTGAGGCCAAATTCAAGGGCATGTTCCCATCTAAACAAGCAGGGTTAAAAACATTGCACCAGATCCTTTGGGGGATGGTGCACTTCAAAGTAGGTTTCCCCAAGTATTTCCCATCACTGGAAAGACACTAAATGTATTCAGACAGGCAATATGGTAGCTGCAATGCTCCATATACAGAAAACAGCTGGATGCAGACACACACTTTGCTCACAGCTGCTTCTGGAGCTGCCCTGCCAATGCAATGTAGCATCTTCGGAATCAGTCTTCTGCCGTCATAGCACTAAGGCACAAAACACTGTGAGAGGAGGGCTGTCAAACACAGGTGCAGATTGAGGGAATAAAGCTCGTTATGCAGATAATGTCCCAGCTCCAGCCTGGGTAAATTACATTCATCATATTTGCACTTCCATTCCTGCTTCAAAGCTATGCAGTGCCTGATCTCTCTACCCTGTTGTGAAGTGCTGTGCCAGGCTGTCAAAAAGTGCTGCTGTAACATTCAGTCCCAGACACGGGTACATTCCAGGAGCAGTGGACTCTATTTCTGTGTATTTCCTTCTACCCTGACCAGCTGAGCTTGTTTTGAACTTGACTTTCTATTTGTGAAATACTTGGGGATACTTGAACAAAAAATTATACACAGACCTGCCTGTACAAATTGAGTTATATTCTCCTTGTACATTTAAGAAAACTAAGACACAAGGAGTTCTAACTTAATCAAAGGTATAGACATACAAGCAAAAATACATTTACCTTGTTTAAACTCTGTAACTCTTAAATTATATCACCTTCCATTATTCCCTGATATCTTCTTGTCCAGTCCCATCTCCCTAACAATGGGGAATATTATTCTAGGCTCAGACTCTAACTTGGAGTGTTCATATACTCTGCCAGGCAAGGAGATCTCATCCTGACACGACAAACCCAGACACACCATCAAACTAACTCAGAAATCCGACTACATGCAAGTATATCTATGTAATATTTCAACACCAGAGACAAGCATCGTTCTGGGAATTCATGTTTCTTCATTTGCAGCCTGAACAAGGGGAAAAGACAGTATGTTCTTGCTTGCATGCCACCACTCGCTTTGTGCATGGAAACACTCAGTTCCCAAATGCAAGAAGTGCATGTGCCAGTTTGCCAAGTGTGGGCTTAAGAGCCTGACAGTGGGTAATACAGCCCAAGTGCTGCCTCTGAGTGTCATACCAACATACTGAGAGTAGCCACCACATGCCTTGGCTCTTCAGGAATCTGTTCCCTCAACATTACCCAAAACTCTCTGTTCCCTGGCCGTAAGCAGAACTATTGCTTCCCTTTGTTAGCAGTGAGCAGTCTGTATTAGATTCAAAGCCTTTCAGATACAGAATGAATGAGAACTCATAGCACATGATCTATCATAAATATAGCTAAATAGCTTTTTATACTGTTTACCAAAAGCTTTGATATGACCCTGAAGGATATTGACACTGCTGCACATTTCAGAAGCAGAGTGGGCCAGCTCTCAAAAAAGAAGGAGGAGGCAAGGAGGCAAGGCAAAGCTTACATTTAAACGCGCTGCTAGTTTGAGCAGCATTTTAGCCCCTTGTGTCTCGGTCTTCTCATTTATGCTACCAGGATAATTACAATTAACAGCTGAGCACATTCTGTGGTAAAGCTTTCTTAAACACTGGGGTTTTATAAATAAGAGATTGTATTTATGGATTTTTATTGCATTAGTAGCTAGCTTCTGCCACAAATAGGACCCAAACCAGCTTTGGTATCTTAAGGCCAGATCTATTTATGTATCTGTGTGATAAGCTAAAAAACAAGAGTCCTTGAAATGACAGACAAAGAGGTTTCTCTGTTTGGAGATCCTGGCTAATAACGAGAACCAATGAGCTGAGCACTGCCCTGTGCCACAAGAGAGAGACACTGGTGAATGGACCCTGCCCTGCCGCTGCCTGGAAACTCTGAGCTGGCAGCAAAACTGTTCAGAGTAATAAGAACCATAATAGGTATGTGGGCCCTGAGCTTTCCATATTTGTGACAGTCTGGAGCCTGCGGCAGCGATGTTAGTAGTACATTACATCTCGTGATCCGCTCTGTAACGGACGGTGACATTAAGACCGGGCAGGGAGTGTTTTGCAGCCTGCAGTCAGGGATGAAAGTAATAATTTAATGAGCTTCTGGAGAATTTGCACCCTTCCAGAAAACTCTGGCTGTGAATGAGCGTTACAACAACTTCCTTCCCATCTACAACACTGGACTGTCACTCTAACTGAACAAATACCAGGTCACAAGGCTCAAAAAGATCTTGCTGAGGTTCTCCTTAATTTTCAAACCAGTATATGTTTTTCATTAACTTGAGCTAGGAGAGCCCTTCAAAAGTCCTTTGCAGTTTTTTTTCAAGCAAACTAGCTTAAAAAAAAGTAAATGCTTTGAACTTACGTCCACAAACAGAACATCTCCTAACACATTTCTTTAACATCGCATCCAGACACTATCTTGTCACTCTGTCCCAGCCAAAATCATGACAACTCCTCTCTTGCCCACTTAAACATCCTTTGGGAATTTTTCATTTATTTTGTTGTCCATTAAATACACTAATTTAATTATCTGTGTTCCAATGCTAACAAGCATCCAGAAAGACATAGGAAATTGCACTTCAGCTTAGGAAAAGCTTTCAAGCTACCGAGATAATGAAGCATTAGGCCAGCATGCCTCCAGTAACGGAGATCTTTAAAGGCATAAATATTTATACATGGGTAGCTACAGCAGAGAATGGATGAGATGGTTTTCAGAGTTCCCGTCCAATTCCACAATTTGCTAACTAGCTAAGTTGCTAAGTATTGACTTGTCACCTCTTGAAAGTAACAAACTATCAACACTTGGAGATACATCCTTCGGTATTTTATAAATTGCAGTTAAATGCATTTTTCATTCTCAGACACTCAATTTAGTTGCTATGGTTTACCAAGCTACAGCACATCAGCTGAGCTACATAAATCTCTGCCTTTCACAGATAGGAGGGAAAATGTGGGCTGTGAGCACTGCTAAGCCTTCATAACCTGACTAATGTCTCAAGCCCCACTCTGCATATGTCAAAACTGCAACAGGCTGGATCAAACCCATTAAATAGGCAGGTAAGAGAGTCGGGGGGCAATTAATCAAATCCATCTTCAACACTTCTTTTCAGATGGGACCCTGTTAGTCATAGAATCATAGAACTTATTTGTCTCTGCTGACTACAAAAGGAATCTGCCTTAAACACTGAATTTCCAAGGCTAGTAATCAGACAATAAGAATCTTAGAAAAAATTTTAAGCACTAAACAAAGCCTGGCGACACCTTTTACCTCTCTGCTCGTATTCAAGGAAGGCTTTTACTACAGACTACATTGACCACAACAGCCAAATGGCTTCTGGATTCAGCAGAGCTCATGCCTGTGGACTCATTTGGGTGTCTCCTCGTCTGCTCAACAAATATTTTGGCATAACTACTTATCTCAGCACTGCAGCTATGCAAGGAAGTTTGCCTTTCACAGCCACAATGGGAGAGCTGCTCAAGGGAAATCTGTTCAGCATTTGCCCACATGAAAACCTTAATCCTGAAAGTTCACATGCTAAGTGCCTCAACTCACTGTGTCTATTGCACAGGCCAGTGGATTCTGTGCAAGGAGACACTGAAATCTGAGCGTTAAGCATTCTTTTCACAATGTGCAATTCAAAGATCCTTTTAAAGCAAGGAAAACGTAAAGCAGACAATATGGCTTAGCAGAGTTTGCCAAAGTAAAATATAGATCACTTACTCTTCCTTGTCCTCTAGTTGTTTTGCTTGCCAATATCTGCCCAGCTTCCTGCCCTGTCCCAGGCAGGAGAAAGTTCTTTGTCTATCTCTGTTTAGTAGCAGTCCTTTCTCTCCAGAAATAGTACAGACACTATCTTAGCACACTCATTTTTCAGTGTATTACTTTTTCTTTACCTGTGCCGACAGAAACTAATTCTCAAGCTCAAAATTAATCTGAAGTTAAAAACATTGGAAATAACGTACAAAATTGGAAAAGAGTAGATTAGCTTGGAGTCAGAAAGAAGCAGATTAATGTGGTTGAGTGCTGCCGAGAGCAAGCTGGATGTCAGAACCCAGAGCTGCGGTCACAGCGAGCTTCACCACACAACGGGATGCGGTCCTCGGCAGCCAGAGTGCACAGTGCCTCTGGGCAGCAGCTGCAGCACAGCTGGCTCAGGGCTGGCTCTCAGCTCCCTGTGGTCCCAACACACAGCTGCTCAGAGCATTTGGCAGTGCCTGCGGCTCACAGGCACACCAAGTTCAGCCACACTGCAGGTGCAAAAGAAGTAGGGCTGGTTACAAGAAGCAGCCTTTTTTCTTTCCACCTCCAACCTCTGTGTATTGATACAAAGCATCACCTTAATGCAAGGCTCTTCTTCAGACAGAGACCTCCCTCAGCTTAGGCAGAGCAATGCTGTTGGGTAGGGCTGACCACAGCCAGCACAAGAGGAGACTGGTTCAGGCTGAGGTCCCAAAGTAACACAGCTCCATAAACGATTCCCACACGCATCTGATCTCATGCATTTTCAGAAAAGTGAGGTTTGCTGTCTGAGGGACCTTTCTGCCTACAGGGACAAATGTCCTTCAGAGAATAAAATTCATTACAAGTTTCCAAAAATGCTGAGCTAACGTGCTAAACTACTTGTAGCAAGAATGTCCAATGGAGAGGGTGTGTACATACCCACTACCACAGGGGTAGAAGATGGGCCAGGATATCATAAAGTTTTCCATCTTGCCTGAGAACAAGCCACAGGCCAAGGCAGTCTGAAGACAACATTTCCAGTGAGCTTCTTCTACTTAGGTTCTTAGGAAAGGGTACAAACAGAGGAACACTTTTTCCTCCTCTACAGGCTTAATTAAGGAGGTTAGATCAAGTTGTAAATACAACCCTATGTTGAACCTCACAAGTCTACATTCCTGGCTCCAACTCTAGTCGCTGGCAAAAATCCTACTGGTTCCAGCAAGGGCAAAAATTGACCCCAAGATGGTCACACCTGGGTTTTTATTCATTCCATGATAAAGATTTGCTAAACTTGGAACCGGATCATGGATCAGCTTCCAAACACCACCCATGTTTGGGGTGATTGGAGCTGAAGTTTCAGTGCTGGCCCTTCTCCATGGAACTGAAAGCCAGAATTATGATGATGACAATAAATACTCAGCACTTCGTCTTCAAAGGGTTGGGTAGATGGTTCAGTCAGCAGCTAGCTAATCAATGGCACAATATGAACCATGTGTCCTGGTGGCTGAAACCACGACACCATGCCATCAATTATTCATGCAATATCTTTACAAGCTACATGTGAAGATAGTCAAGGGGGACGACAGGTATATTTATATTTATTTTTCCCTAAAGACTCCATTATTGCTAGATCCCTAAACCACTATAGTGGTGGTAATAAAAAGTTTTTTTAAAAGGGGTGTTGTTATGACCTAGAGGCAAACTGGAGGGGAGGTGTGAATGGATACTCCTAAGAGATCACTTTTTACTTTGCATGTGGCTGAGCAACTCCCACATCTCTTTTTTTATCTCATGCTAAGGGACTTGGCTGGAAACATCCTCATCAGCTGCACTGCCTTCTTGGCTCATTGAGATACTTGCTTGGTGACCAGAAAGTGGCACAGAGGGGTAATTGAACGTGAACCCTTTAAAGGTCAGGCACACTCCCAGTAAATGAGCTATCAGAAAAGCCACGCTTCTGAGCAGCCTGCAAGAGGAATGAACGCTTTACAAACCAAGCAGGCTGTGAAAAGAGGCACTGCGGGAGCTTATGCTTCGGTTGTTTTAAGTCTGAGGCTTCTTGTCCAAAGGACCAAACTTAGTGAATAGAGAGGTGCAGAATGAGTGTCTCGGGGTACAAGAGATGCCTAGAGAAGATGCTCGCTCTGTTTCTTGGCTCAAGCAGGGGAAATTTGCCTGACACACACCACTACACTTATTAAGGAGCTGATCTGGCTATGTGCTGGAAAGCTTCGGCTTTCACACTCATCAGTGACTTGAAGACATCCAGTATTTTGCAGGAACAGATTCCCTGGCAGGGTCCAGCACTGAAGCATTTGATGTCCAGTTCTTCCTTAGCTTTTAAACATGTCACACATCTGTGTGAAAAAAAGATCGAGCTCACCCAGCCTTTTTTCTGCTCAGTGCAGGCAGCTATGCTCTGCATTTGTTCAGAGCACCGTTGTGGATCACCCACTAGACTGTGGACTGGAGCAATCTCAAAGTGCTCCTTGCACTGTCTGCAGCTCAAGACCAACAGAGGACTATTCTACTTATGCCAGAGCCTGGTTTAGGTGACTTGCAATAGCCTTCTGAATCTCAGTAAAATCTAGCTTAATCCATCTCCTTTCCTTCCTTTCAACAGGCAGTCTGCATTGATTTCTTCAGCTATAGTCAATTCATAGCCATCTCCTCTATGGAACTGCTGTTGTTTTCTGCTTTGAACTTTTCCTGAAAGGGTGTGTAGTGTAAAATAATCATGTTATAGTTGAGCCCTGAGCACTTTTTGGCTGGGGGCAGAGGGATGTCACGGCTTCATGGCAATTACTATAATCAGGGAAAGTTCACATCACTAGTGGCAATTAAAATTAAGACCTTTCTTCTAAAAGATATTCTCATAGCTCCTATACAAATAGAGGACTTGCTCCAGGAATTTCTGGATGTGATTCTCTGGCCTATGTTATGCAGGTCAGAGGATTTGATCATATTTTCGTGAAGGTCACTTCTGGCCTTAACATCTAATAATCTATGAATCGTTTCATTTAGCCTTGTGATCTGGTATCCATTATGTCACTAGTTCTTTTCAAAACAAAGCAAGGGGCCCATCTCTTGCAGAATGGAAGGAATAGAAAATCAAGACAAGGCGACCATGAAATAGAGGCAGTCACAAGACTGTTATCAAGTACAGCTCATTATCCAAAGACAACTGGCAATTTTTTTTCCCAGTCCTGGATGAAGTGAATTTATTCAACTCAAGTGTCAGCTTGTAGTTAATGTAACTTCCTGAATAGCTGTGACCTTGCAGCAATGTTGGGTTGATCTATCTAAATGATAAACTTGGAGGAAGCCTGCTGTAGAAATTGAGGCTTGAAGCTGTGGATTTTAAAAAGGCATGTCAAATATATCATAATTAACTCTCTGTGGATACAGTAATGAGTTCTGTTGACAAATCACAAGGAATGGGAGCTCAGAGGCACCCAGATTTGATGGATACTGAAGCTCTGTGGGGCTTCTGACACCGGTATGAGTAAAGTACATCATGGATGTGTGGACATAGATTGAGTCTCTTCCTGTAGCACCAATCAGTAAGATTTCCCTGACAGTCTAGCAGGAAACTCTTTTAACAGAGTAATTTAAGAAGGCAAAGTCACTCCTTGGGGGTGATTAATCTGGTCATTGCCCCACAATGTAAGGTGCATCTTCTCTCACATTTCCTCAGGGACATGAAAAATCTGGATTTGAAGCTAGAGTCACACACAGGTGTTCCTGTCTAACATATTCTTTTTGGGATCTTCCCCCAGCCAGTAAATGCTAAGAAATGAATCTTCAAAATACACAGTAAGGTAGGTCATAATGATCCAGAACGGACATGTTTATGGACAGAGATAAGCATGCTCTCTTTCTTTGCCCATCCCTGTGCCACTGGGCAGGGAATATTAATTCTGGCACTGCACTCTGCTAATGTACCTACATGGCAGGACCAGCTTGTGTCTGGCTAGCTGGGAAATCAGCAAGCAGAGCTTAGCTCTGCTTGTTCCTATCTGCACAGATACACCCTTGAAAGATAAGGGAGGAGGCCAAGGATTGCAACAGAGATCTTGTGCTGTGCACATCATCCCATGTGAAATGTTTTAGGTTACTGCTGCATGGAGTGCCTATTTTTCCCTCCCTGAACGAGGGAGCAAAACCATGTACTATTGAAATCCTATAGAGCTTCTCAGCCACACACAAAGTCATGCAGATCATCCCTATACCAAGAAAACCACCTGACTGGGTAGTTCATTAAATCCCGGGAGCCTTCTGGAAGTCTCCTAAATATTTCTAACTGTCATGAAATATGAGAAACTGAACCAAAATCCTAAATAGTGGTTGTTCAGATTGGGTCACAACTCCAGCTCTGCTCTCAGAAGGTCATGCTTTGCTGCTCTACAGAGATATTTCAGAGATGCTCCTCTGGAAGCTCAGGCACTAAGAAGCATGAAATAAGGTACTTATAAGTGGTAACTGAGTTCCATCTTCATCAGTAACAGGGAATTAATGGCTAATGGTATTTTACTTAACTGTAATTACATATTAAGTATAGTAATGAATGAAGCTGAGAAACACGAGAGGCTTCTTATCCAAAATTAACCAAATTACTCAGTCATCTTGGTCTACTAAATAATCGATCAGCAACCTCGTGAAAAAGGCTTGTAATACAAGCGATTTCTGCATTTTACTGTTTCTGCAGATATCCTCAAAAAGGCAACAAGATTTGCCCAGAAGTTCAGGGGTGCATTTGAAACACAGTTTATCTTTTGCAGCTGAATTAGCTGCCTGGACAATAATTGGGATAATGTGTCATATTAGAGGGTAGAAAACCTGAAGTCTGACGTTAAGTCTAACTAACAAAAAGGAAATTTCTTGTTTTATTTACATCATCTATGTAAGGTGAGGTTTAAACAGGGTGCATATTTTAAGCTTATATTAAACTTGATTACAATCAAAATGAATAGCAGTTGACACAACAAATTTCTTGGCATTAACTGTCTAGCTAGATAATCAGCACTACATTAAACATGTTGAGAATGTATTAAGCTTGCAGAACATTAAGTTAGTGCTGATTAATGTTCATCAGGAGCATCTCTCAGCATGACAGTCCTCCTTCTGCTATCCCCATAGAGCTTCATATACTACTAAGAACAACCAACCTGTTTACTTCCCGACCTATTCACAATCTCCTCTCAAACATCATACTGGCAAGATGTCACCTCTCTGTACCCATGATTAATGAGTCTGAGACCACAATGTGGATATAGTCCTTTTCTGAAGAGATTCAGAGGCAGCAAATAGGACTGTGGGTTCCATTAAGTGTCACAACACAATCTGGGAATCCCTTCTCTGCAGGGAGAACAATAAACACTTGGCAACACTCCCACCACTGCTGTCCTAATAGGAAATCATAGTATGAATCAGAACACCATTTATTTTCTGTGACCAGCAGTGTGGCCAGAGCACGGTCTCACCCACACTCTCCAGGAACTGCTAGAAATTGGTCAAATTAGTTAAAACACAGGCTGGATCTTAGGGTGGAAAGAAAGGAACTGGGTGGGTTGGTTTCATCTCAAGTTCCCAAACTCCAAACTAGTTTGAGTGGTAGCACCAGGAAAGCAGAGCTCAGGCTGTAGAGAGACGAGAACAAAGCCTTTGACTGCATAAGTAACTGCAACTTGATAAATCTCACTGCCGCTGGAGGAAAAGGAAAGTCCCTGTGCACTTACACATTTCTTCTTCTTGGCATGATTTTCACATACCACAAGCTCCCTGCCCACTTCAGGGGCTGTTTTACATCATTCCTTCCAGACTTGGTTCAGCCGATATCAACCGTACTCCCGCTCCCCATCCTCGCCTCACACCTACTCCTCCATTTCCTTTCATGACACCTCTCCAACACCCTTTTTTGAAGAACCATCTGTCCAGGATGGACTTTGTGTTTTCACTCAAACCAAATCCTTCCTGAAAAGCAAGTGCAAAATTTTAGCAAGACTAAAATAATAAAAAAAAGAAAAAACAAGCTAAAGATAAAAGGAAATGTATCATCCTTTTTTACTGACCCTGGTTCAGAGTTCCCACCTGGCAGACTTTTTCAACACACTGCCAGAGGATTGTTTCATCTGCTGGACGTACATTTAACTCCACAGGCCAGTTTTCCCCAGGTGTCTTTCAAACAGGGCCTTCCATGCCAAATGACAACCTGCTGCTTTTGTGTGAGATAGCGGCGGCAGTTCAGAGGGAACAAGTTTGGAAG
Organism: Pedionomus torquatus; assembly: GCA_013398155.1. NCBI lineage: Eukaryota > Metazoa > Chordata > Aves > Charadriiformes > Pedionomidae > Pedionomus > Pedionomus torquatus. Next base: position 188,517 of record VZRU01019632.1, on the reverse strand, counting down.
CAGCATCTTAGAAGGAAAAAAAGCAAGGAGAGCTTTGAGATTGGAGGGAACTCATTTGAATTCATGCCATGAAATTCCGAATGCTTTCACGATAAGAAGGGAAAAGAAAAAAAAGATAAATATTCTTCATGCTAAATCTATAGCCAGTGCAAGTCAGTGCAGCACCACTACCATCTGGTTGGCTTCACCCACAGAACTCTCTCCCTTCCACGGGGAAAGTCCTACAAACCACAGACCCACAGGACACCTATCCCAAATGCAAAGAAAAAGAGATCTCGGCCGCATAAAGTCAATGTTCAGCTTCAGTGGTGCAATGTAAGTTTGCATCAGCATTAAACTTTCATTAATAAGTATACAGAATATAAAGAAAAATCTCAAAAAAGGGTATTTTCGAAAATAAAAATCACGCTGAGTTACAGCCAGCTCCTCAGTTCCCTCAGCACCCTTTACTTAGGCAGCTTTCCAATTAGTGTTGACGAGTAGCAACTGAGTAAAAATAGACTCAGAATATCAGGATTCGACCCAGAACCTTTAATATATAGAAATGGAAGGACCCACACACAAACACGCACAGAGAGGGTAAACCTCAGGAGTGATAACGAGCTCTTATTTTTCATCAGCCACAAAAATATCAACTGTGTTTCCAGCACATTCCACAATAGAGTAATATTTATATTTGATCTCTGCAGTGGTTTCACACTGCACGTTACATAAGCCAGTCATTCCCCACACAGTAATGGAAACAGCACTTGCCATGGTTTATTTTTTGCATCAGGCATTCTTTGGCAGATACTCATAGGAAACAATATGGCAGGGGAATGGCATTAGACTTCCCCTTGCAAGCACCAGGAAGACTGTGAACAAGCAGTACAGGACTTTTGCTTTTTTTTTTGGAACAGTTGCAAGAGCTAAGGGCTCATCTTGCCCCCTTTGCATGCCTAGAAGGTCTTGAGAGCAGATTCACTAACAGAAGGCATTTGGCCCTGGTGCCCAGAAAACAGCAGTCTCTGCAGTGAGTTCTCCTCCTTTTCCACAATTGGAAGCCACCAAAGCTTTTGCTCTGCTCCTTCTACCTGTGAGAGTGAGATTCAAAAAATCCTCAGGGTAAAATCACCCTTTCCACAAGTGCCATTATTTCCATTATTTCCCTGGGATCTTTACTAGGAAAGCACCATCCTTCAGAGAATGAGCTTAAAGAGGAGTTGACTCTTTATGAGCTCCAGAACCTGAAATAAGTTACTAGGCAGAGTAAAATGAGAGTTCAGTGTTATTAAGAGGACTGACCAGTTAATATTGACACCAGCATTAGCTGTACAAATAGCTACTCTGTAAGATATTGCTACACAGCCTGTGAGCATATCCATCAGCGTGCTCAGGTTATATATAAACATAAGACTCTAAAAGAAAATTTGGATCTGGAATGGAAATGCCACTACAAACTTGGCTTCAGCCTTGGTTTTTGACCCATTACAAATGTGGAATCATCCAGCATTTGCTTGGGCTCTGTTTCTGTTTTGTTTGGGTTTTTTTAATCTGTGCTTCGGGTTGAGGCTTGGACAGGTTATTTCCCACTCTTAGGCATCATTAAAGGGAGAAAGCTGAAATATCAAGAACTTCACGGAGTTGGTAGAATTGTTCTTTGAGCCTTTGAAAACCGCTTGAAAGAAAACATGCTTAAATCCATCCCTCCAGCACTAAAATAGGATCACTCAAGAGAGTGAAGACCTCTCTTGAAAAATCTGAGAAGGCACTCTATGCAGCAGACACTGAATATCCTGAATCCCACCAGCAGCACTGCGCCAGGCACCCTGAGCATTTCACAGTATGGGCCTGACTGTCAAATGCTCCTGATGGCAGCTCCTGACTGCACAGAACATCATCTCACCCCGTGTCTCACCCCACACTCCCACGGTGCTGAGAGCCTCGCAGAGGGCTTGGCATCCAGGGGACACCGTGTTCCACAATTTGTGAACGCTGCCCAACATTTCCTGGGCAGACCGTTAATATCTGATTCTGCAACAACAGGGTCAGTGAAAAAAATGTGATAGAAGAACTTGGAATATGCCCCTTGGTGAGCTATCAAGACCTGGAAGCAGTCTTTGCAGGTTTTATTGGCAGAGATCAGAAGATATAATTTTCTCTATAACTCCTAGTAAGCTGTTTTTCTTGGTGCATAATTGCTTACGAACTCTGAAGGAACATAATAACTGGAGTTTTAGCATGCCTCCTGCTTCCAAAAAACATGTGAGATTATTTTTTGCATCCTTGCTGGAAAGAACAGAGCAGACTGTACTCCAGGACTTCATCACCTTAGGACATACGATCAACATTCGCGTGTGTCCCACTCAGACTTACGCCAGCCTGTTAGCAGAGCAGGAATAGGAAAGGCAACAAGAGATGAGCAGCATTTCCACAACCCTCCAGCTGTCAAGAGGAGCAGAGACTGACAGAAATAAGCTGTGCAGAAGAGATAGGCCAAACCAGAAATAATCCGTCATGTGCCATGGTTCCCAGATTCCTCAGGATCTTTTCCGAGGAATCTGATGTCAGGCATTGAGCATGTCAGTACGACTTGCACTTTGGTGATTTTCCATCTGTAGCTGCTGTTTCTGATATTACACACAGGGTTACCACTGACACGTATCACTTTATGAACAGCTGGAGGAGCAGTGGCCAACCTGCCTTTGCATACCAAAAGGTTTGTGCAGCCAAACCTCACAAGACACACCATATCATTCTGCAAGCCTGGGAATACGTTACACAGGCAAGGACAGCAGTTCCATTGGGGTCTTACTGCTCTGGTGTGTGTTGGCACCAGGCTGTGCTTGCAGAGACAGCAGGCTTAGCCCCTTCTTGGTTTACTTCCAGATAAATCTGTGGTCACAGAGAAGCCTCCAGAGTCCCACAGGACCCTGTTGCTGGTTATGCTACATAGTGTGTGAGGACTTGTAGTTATGAGGCAGCTGTGGCTCCAGAGCTACACAAACCACCTTGAGAAATATCAAGACATTAACGAGGGGAGTCAAGGATGGCAGAGAGAGGCAGATTTGTACTTAGTCCAAGTACAACATCTGGGTCACTTTTGAAGGGAGAGCAGCTGAGTTTTCAACGTCTGGTTTTATAAGCAAAATGGCCCTCAGAAAAAGCACTAGTACAACAGGACAAGGAAGCTCCACAAACCACCTCCCCACTTCATCTGCTAACACTGTCCAGAGACTCACACAACATGAGATACCCACTATTACAACCTTCCTTCCTCCATCAAATTGGCATTGCATTTAGCCCTCAATGTAGCCAGCTACTTGTACAACCCCCACCTCTGCAGGAATGTCCAAATACCTCTCAAAGCATTTAAGACTCTTAAGGCTGTCCAAAGCATAGGGACACCAAAGTTTTTGGAAGCAACAACAGCCCAAAAACCACACAGGTTCCTCTGTCAGTAGACAGTAGAGAAAATGCTTCTTTTCTGCCTCAAACCTGGCCATTGGTCTTGTCCTGCTTGTTCACTCTAAGGCAGATGCCAAATTCCTGCAGATCTTCCATGGCACTACCCTCTGCTGCCAGACAGTCCTAGTCAGACATAGAGAGAGAGAAGGAACACAACACACACCCCTGCCCTGGAGGTTGAAAAAACAATTCCACAGACACTGAAGTCTGGATCACCCTCACTGCACACATGCACATTTCACCGTCACTCTTCATCATCATTTCTATCTATTCACAACCATGTTAGACAACTACGCTAGTTATGAGAAAAGGCTACATGCAGAGAAGGCAGTTAAAAATTAAATAAATTAGTACAATTAAGATTATTTTGGAAAGCAGAATGCCCTCAGGAAATAGTAGTATTAAGGAGTGGCCAGTTTAATCTCATTTCTGTTTGCCAAATGGTTGGAGCTACAGCGTCACAAGCATTAGAAGGCGTGGAAAGATGCTGCTCTCACATGTTCAGAAGTAAAACGCTCAAGGTCAGCCTGGGTAGCTACTGGACAATATGCTGAACAAGAAACTAAAAGCTATCCAAGAAGTGCCAAGGGACTGAAGAAAACGCAGTCACATTTCTTAGCCACATGTCCCAGCTGAACTTTCTGTTCCCTTCTGTCATTTAATCCTGGCTTTTCCCAAGTGATCAGAGTGCTTCAGATGAGACTGTTCACCACAGTACCCAGAAGCTGCACAGTTCTTCTGTTTCAGGTTCAACACCTCCTGAGCTACTGCCTTTCATACCATTAAAAGAGTCTTAATATGGACATATTATAGGTGCTAAGCAATCCTTTGCAGCATTCACTGTAACAAGTTCACTGCTTCTCCAATCCTCAGCTTCACACAGGGAAGTTTGGTTTTTATTTTAAAAACTTTCTGCTCTGATGTGAGATGGTTTTCCTTCCCCTCCCCACTCCCTCATTGATGTTTAATATCTCACAAAGTCCCCTGCTGCCCTCCTCTGTTGCTCATTTCCAGGTGAAGTTACCCTCCTTTCCTGTCCCTAGCCCTATATGCTTCTTTTCTCTCTTCTCATTCAGATCTTGCAACCAAATTGCTTTAGCCAATGGACAAATTCCTGCGCAGGGCTATCCTCAAATCTCAGCCCTCTCCCTGCTCAAGTGTGCTCCCTGTTCACACAAAGAGAATTAGGTCATCTGATTGCAAGTATACACAACAAATGCTACAACAACAGATGTTACAGCAACACAGGACTGCAGACTGTTCAGTGATCCAGTTTACCATGACCCGGTTTTGAGTTGCTATCTATATCACTGGTGTTCTGAAAAGTAGGGGCTTGATTTAAAAAAAAAAAAAAAAGAAAAAAGAAAAAAGAAGCCCACATGTACATAGAGCTCTGTGCGTAATTACATGCCTGAAGTGCTCATACAGCCAAAGAAAAGAACAAAAAATGCATTTGTGCAAAAAGAATATGCAGAGTTACAACTGCCAGCATTGATTTCAAGCCATAAAGCTAATGTGTGCCACCTGAGGATTAGACAGAGGTTCAGCACACATTGCAATACGACAACAAAAACACACGTACTCTAGATTGGGGTGGCAAAACTGTCATAATGTGGATCATCATTGGTTTGTAGAGCTCAGTTCCACCACTGCCAGTTTCTTGCTGCTGTTATTGCTGCTGAATGAAAAGTGTTTGATGAAGCCTGAACTAAACCAGTACAAATTGATGTGGACTAACCAAGGTGCATGCTGCTCCATCAGTAGAAGCAGGTTTCTGCAAGGTAAAATGGTATCCCATGTCAAAGAGAGCCCTCTCCCATCAGTGCCTCATTTGCTAGTAAGAATAAAGCTGACAGTAGGACCAGGACTAGCAGGACCACTGTTAGAGGGCTTATTTGGCTTTTTTTCTTTTTTTCCTAATGTAATTTCTCACACTTGCAAGCATAGGAACTGCAGTTTTCACTGAGCCCCACAGGAAAAGAAAGCTGCGTCTCTCTCCGCTCCCGAAATCTGCCATGTGATGCAAGAGCTGGACAGTTCAGCCATCCATATCTTCAGCTGTTTATTGTCTCATGTACCATGAGCCAGCAGAGATGGTCACAGAAACATAACCTTTTGGTAAAAGTAAATAATAACATGCTATTCTATCTAGAGGCATTTTTGGAAACAATCCCGTCGTTTCTTAATTAGGAAACTCAACACTCTCTGAAGTCACCAGCACAACCTATTGCAACTAACTCCCAGCTCTGGCAAATGAGATAAATTTCATATTTCTAATCAAGTCCACCAACACCGTCTGGTTTTTGAGTTACTCACTTGGACCCAGCAGGAAACCCTAGGCTATGGCATGGAGATCCCATAGCATCAGCATCCTTTTCTTTTCTTTTTTTCCAAGTAACTTCATCTAACTTGCTCCCACTCAAACCTTTCCCCCTTTAAATAAAACTTTTCAGCAATCCAATTCCAGTTCCAGCTCCTTTCTCTCTCTCTTTCGGGGCCCTCTTGAAAGTGTTGGACCTGCCAGCATTAGGGATTAGACTGTACATGGCTGTCCTAGCACAGAACAGAGAGAACATCATGTAATTTCCATTTTTCTCCTGGTTCTGCTCTTTCAAAGCCCACACTACTTAGAGTTTCCACGCCACATATTCTTCTGTCCGTTGCTATGGAGCAGCCACTGGTTTGTCATTAATATTGTGGGTAACTTCAGATCCTTGACCTCAGGGCTTTCAGAGCTTTTCATGGTGTATTTTCCTCTTGATTGAATTGCTCTGCATTCCCAAGCACAGCTAAAACAAAAATAAAACACTGCTGCTTTTGAATGGAGAAAATTCATTTCACAAAGACAGGCTAGCAAAGGCTGGAAACCCATTGAAGAGCAGCAGATTAAAAGGAAAACAGCCATTCTCTACAGACATAGTGACTGTGGCATGGATTTAAATTTACCTACAGCATCTGAGTCAAGCTATGGTCCCCAGGGTCCATGCATGAACTCAATATCTGGCCCAGTTCTGACTCTAAAAATATGCTGCTCCACTGCCAGAGGACCTCAAATCATTCTACAAATTCTCACCCATGAAGTTTCACAACAGTTTTGAGAAGTGTAGAGCTACTTGTTCCCAGATTGCAGATGGGAAGACAGATACAGAAACAGTAAGGTGAACGACGGACATAGCTCAGAGCTTCCCACACATTTGCCCTACCTTGATTTGTGTTCCTGACTTAGGGGGCAACGAGGGTATTTGCACATCTAGAGATACCTTACTCCCACAGCAGCCTGTGCAAATGCTTTTGTGCTTATGATTTTTGCCCAGTGGGATTATTACCTAGACAGCAATGGATAAATCATTCTCTCAATATTAAAACCTTGTATTTACTGAGCAGAATTTGAGGCATTTTTCAATGCTAGTGATAACTCTCACTTCAGAAAGCAGTCCTACAGTCCTAAAGTCTGTTAGTAAACCCACATATCCTAGACTTGAGTCTGTGGTACTTCTGTTATGCAGGAATATGATTATTTTTTTTCCAGTCTGTAGAAAGTAGCCATAAACATGGAAAATATAATAATTGTCAACATATCAACTATCAATTGCCAAAGTTAAACTACGCTTCAACTTCGTGTATTGTAAAACTGTATGCACTTAAAGATGTTGCTTTCACACAAGCTCTTTCTGTTAAATGAGCTCCCAGAAATGTGGATTTGCATTAAAAAGGCCTAAGCCCTGGCATTTCTGAAGATCCAACTCTCCTGTTCAGACTGATAGTAGTTTATTTGGTGAGGGACCCTTCAGTATATAAAACCAGAAGGGAACAGCAGCACTAGCATTTTCTTTTCTTCTTTACGTTATTAATTGTGTAAAGGGAAAAATGCATCTATTACTTCTTTGGGGAAGACAATTCAGAAGCTGCAAACACAAGACCTGAATCTACATACGATGCAATACTGCACGCATCAGGCAGGCAGTTTAATGCACTTAAAAATGCCTAATAGCAGGTCTAAGGATAACAATAACCACTTGATTATATCAGAATCAATACCAATACCTGCCTGGAAAAATAAAGAGCAGCAAATAGACAGTAAAATGCAAAGCCTGAGAGCTTTCCTGCAAATGCTAGGAGAGGACAGAACAAGCAAAGGACAGAAGGGAAAGTAGTATAAAGTACTACATATATGTACTACATATACAGGCAGTATAAAGTAGTACATCCATCCTCCACAGATTTGGGGCCTGATTGAGCTGCTGCTACCACTGAAGTAATTTTAGGACTGCTTTTGCTTAAACTGTGTCTCCCCTGGTTCCTGTACAGGGCCTAGAAAGCCCCGTCCTGAGGACAGAGCGCGGCCATATCACAGTGTTTAGGGACAAAACCCTCTAAGGAAAAAAAAAGAAAAAAAAAAAAAGTGCCACAGACATTTCCCGCTTGCCAGAGGCTGGGAGTAAAGCCAATCCCACAACTTCTTCCCAGCAGAATAAGGACTCCCTTTACGATTTGCTCAGTCAAGAGGACACTCCAGCTGGCTTCACTCCCTCGAGAGGCCTTCCCTCCCGCGTATCTGCCCCGCCAGGCTGGCTGTATCAGAACCACGCTTTTACTAGTGCAGTGAGGACGAGTTTGCTGTATGGGCCCCAGGCAGCCCATTTGAAAGCCTTTCATTGGGAAGGCTGGGCACATTCCACATTGGACAAAAACTGCCTGACAAACAGTTTTGTTTCTCAGATCCCCAGCTGGAATAATGCAGGGGGGTGGAGTAGGGGGGAAAGGATAGTGACATCCCATCACTCCTCAGGGAAAAGTGTCTATGAGTGTACACGTGTGTGTCAATGTGCTTCATGACTTGCAGAAGAGCTGTACCTGACATTTATTCTTATAAAAGTCATTAAAAAAAAACAAAAAACAGTCTTTCTAAAAAAGGGATTGTGGAGGATTTATAAAAGCACAGTAGAAGTAAGGGAGAATGCCAGATATCCCTTCCTGGCTTAAATCCTATGAGATGCTGAACATTGCCATCTCCTTATAAATAAGGCAGTTAAAACCCCAAGGTCATAATTTAGGTTTTTTCATATTATCAGCCCCACACTTGCATTCAAGATGTTCTCTTTGGATCCAGGTACCAGCCTACTTCTTCCCAATATTGGAGGTGGCTGGGTTTTTTTACCTATTTATGAACAAAACAATGGTGCAAGTGGTATCTCTGTCTATATATTGCAAAAAGCCACATCTGTTCCCACACAGCGAATCATGCAAGATTAGCCAAATAAGCTCTGCTATAAATCAGACTCAAAGCATCTGTACTATGCTTAGGAAGAGCAAAATGCAGGATATCTACAGAAACCAAGCTGCTTGGACGTTTCCAGGCCCAAATCCATCCATCTCATCCCAGAGCAGAACCAGTACTATTGTGACGCATCTGGGGGCTTTCCATCTCCAGTTCTAGGGCTGTGCCAGTGTCCAGAACAGGAACCCAATGTGACTCTTGAGTCCAATAGAGAATAGATTTGAATCCAAACCTTAGTTAAGTGGGCTAACATGCCTCAGCAGTCTCATTTTCCTGCCTTTTCAACATACTGACCCAATTTTAAGAGATGAATGCAACTGATAGCATTGCATGGAAAAGTCCTTGCAGACGCCTGTTAACCCTCAAGGAGCTATTTTTCTATCAGAGATTGTACGTGGATCTTAGAAGCAAAGGAGAACTTAGCACATATTTAATTTCCACAATGTATATATTTTTGCTACCATCTCAGCTCCAGAAGGATGAAAATCCAGTGTGGACATAGAATTGCACTTCCTTATCACAGAAGAAAGAGATTAATGAGCTTCAGAATGGAATTTTTCACTTGGAAGCATTTCATTAGGCAGGCTTTCTCCCACATGGAGAACATGATGCTGAGATGGAAATAGCTTAACCCATTTTATAAACTGGCATGAATCAAGGTAAACAGCAGGCATTGAACAGATTCCAGTTGTAGCGTTGCATGCTTCACTTACTGCATGATGATATAATTTCATCACTGTTGATTAAATAATTTTGTTAACATCTACAGTAGCCATTTCTCAGTGCCTTGAGGTCTCTAATTATTTCTCTAACAAAGTTATGACCTACTTATACATCAGCCAATTACCTAACACTGAAAAAAAAAAAAAAAAAAAGCTACCTGGTAGTTAAAATGCAATGGTGAAAATTGGGAAATAGGAGTTTTGTCCCAGCTCTGTTACTCACTCGCTGGTTGTGGCCAATTCATTTAGGTCACAGTTTCCTCATATCCACTAATGGGGGGAGTCCTGTTTCAGAGAATCGAGATCTTCATTTGACACCAAAAGAAAATACAGATACTCAACAAATCAATTCCTCAGTGCCTCCAAGCCAGCCCTCAAATGCAGTAGACCGTTCTAGAATTCAATTCTCTAAGGATTTTTTAGCCATTTAATCAGATACAGCAAACAGATATGGAGTCAAGAGATCATAGCTTTACATTGCTTGGATTTAGGCCACTTAACAGCCCTAAAGGCCAAAAGAGCTCCCCAAAACCATACCCAGATGCATTTGTGTAGTGAAGAATCCCACAACATGCTGCCTCGTGCAATGGGAGGGGGCTCTGCAGAACAGGCACAATCTGCATGAGCGTCTACCTCACACAGATCCTGGCAGATCTAATGAAGAGAAACAGATTTTATTTCCTTCATGGAAAAAGGGCACACAACTCTCCATTCTGACGCTGTTCTTTAATGTAGAACAGCAAGACGGAATGTTTTTACAGGTTGTTTTTAATCCTGTTGCTTGGTTAAAACGATAGACTGGTCCACCAAAAATTGTATGTGCTCTGGACAGCAAAGTTAAAAGCAGAACTTCATGCTGAAGCTAGAACAAGGTGAATCTTTTATACAGTTCCACCTACCCATGGTATAATGTTCAAGCATGAAAACTGAAACCAGCTGAGTTTTGCACAAAGCCTTTGTGTGTGTCTGTGTCTGATGCGCCCCGTGAATCTTTTGTCATAGCTCAAAGTGCTGTCCCCAGAGAGGGAACTTTTCTTTCCCTTCCCTCAACTGTGTTTTATGGTTTTATTCTAATTTTACAACACAATCTGTGACAGCTGGTCACACGGTGTGTCTGGGTTGAATAAAGCCCAAGGACCCTTTGCCAAGCCTCTACGCAATGTGCTGAGCTTAATGAAATGTGTCAGCTCCACTGTGAATCGTGCATTCATGGAACTGAATGAATCTGCGTTTTCAAGGAAAACTTAAGGGATACATAACTGCACACAGCAAACCTCAGGAGGCAGAGAGAGGAGAGGAATCCCAGTGAAATGCTCACCAGCTCTAGCAATAGAAAAATAAATCCTTATAGCTGGAATTTAATCAATCTGTTTGAGCCATAATTTTAAACTATCAGTCACTACTGAAGCCTCAGTGGAGAACAAATACAGTTCAGTGGTTGAGTTAAAATGCTAGGTCCCAGTGGTCTAGGTTATAGTGCACCTCTGCCTCATATATCCAGCACAATCCCAAGCAAGTCACATCATTTTGGGGCCTCTCTCCTGATTATATAATGGGAATAAAAGTGACTCCTTCTGGCTCAGTTTGCTTCTCTTATTTATTGAAGTTGCCAGCCCAGGAGGACACTGACCATTCCTGAACACACAACACTGCCTATTTGGTATTTCAAGCTGTTATCATATTTGGGAGAGAATAGTCATCTGTAAGAGCCCTTGTATAGGGTGAACATGACATTTTTAGGTACACAAAGCAAAGTACATAACATAAACTGGATTGACCATACTCTCTCCCCCACCCAATGATGCAAAAAAAAAAGAGAGGACCGTGGCTAACACAAAACCCACCGATTTTAACAGAAAAAGAGGTCTTCAAGAGGTTTAAGATTTCCGTGCATCATGTTAATCTGTGAACATCATGATCCCATTGCGTTTCTCCTTGTACTTTCTGGAAGTCATTCTCTCTTAGTATACAAATTAATGGCTTTCCATTGAAAATAAAACACAAGCACGCAGCATTCTTGAAAATCATGCAGCATATACTCAGCTAATTTTTCTAACATAAGAGATTCACAGGGGAAGGAGCTAAATTGTTACCCTAATTGTTGCAAAGTTGTTACTGTTTTCCTTTTCCTCACTGTTTTCAGTTACCTGCCAGCTGAAATGTCCCAAATCCAGACCTAGCTGTGTCATCTGTGAGCACTCTGCTACAAAGCAGAGAAATCTGTAACAAGGCACCTGATGTCCATGGTTAGGCCCCCCTGCAGTTTGCTGTCAAACTCAGTCTGACATTTCTGGTCATCGGCAGCCATCTGACCTTGTCACACGTGTTTGACCAGGAAAACAGCAAACACAACGCTTGCACAACCATTGTAAAACAGAAGTACAGATGCCAAAATGTGGATGTCCTTTGGAGCAGAGTTAAAATTCAAAGACAGAACTCCCGGATGTGTAAACATCGCTTTCAACATTTTCTACCTCTCATCAGCAGCTTTTTCCTCAAAAGTAGTTTACTAAAGAATTAAGCCTTAAAATATCATTTTAGATAAGGAAAGGCTATTATTATGTTTTACATTAAGGGAAATGAGAGGTTAAATGACTCCTGCAAACCTTACACCTGTGTTGGGATCAGAAATAAAACCCCAGCTATCTTTGCTCTACTCTTTGGCTTTAGCCCAAGACCATATTTTTCCACCTCCTTACACAAGCCCTGCAGAAACATGCTCTCAAGAAGAGAATCTTCCCCTGCAGCCAAGAGCCCCTGGCTGGAAACGCAGCTCTGAACCATGCCGACCTGCCACGTGTGCTAACAATGTGGGGTGGTGGGAAGCCACAAGCATCAGAGAAGCATGCTTTCAAATATAGCACAGCGCTGGCCACCTTGTCTCCAGTCACCTTCTTTTTGCGCCTGATCCAACCACACCATTCTCCTTGTCCCTGAAATCTCCTTCTCCTTCCACATGTGTTGCCTGCAAATCTTCCTGTCACCACCTCCTTTTTTAAATGCCACTGGACTGCATCCCCGCTCCTTCAGGCCATAAGCACTGCCAGCCATGGAGAAGAGCAAACTCCCCTTCTTTCATGGACCCTTCCCCAGTTGCCCACGTCACCAACCACATGCAGTGTGCAATTTCCCACCTTCTCACCCTGAGCAGAAAGGCGAGATGAAGGTTTGGCCATCCCGATCAGAGTAGACAGTGTTGCAGATTCAACTGTATCAGGAATGTGAGATCCCACATGTCATAGGATGGCATCTGATGCAGTGCTAGTGCGACCCAGGCCATGACTCACAGCCCCTTGATTTCACCAGTAAATCTTTGATCCAAGGCAACCTTCGCCTTGGATTTTATCTACACCCCATTGTTTCTGGGATCCAAATCAAAATAATCCTCTTGGATTCTCTAGTCCTCTCTCTCATTGCTCCCTCTATTCCCAGTTCCTCTCTGTCATGACGCAAATGCTCTCTTGGTGCAAGACTCTTCCATTGTCAGGAAAGCCACAGGGTCTTTCCTCTCATCTTCTGCTAATGAGTTTCTGAATATTCAAATATATTCCATGTATTTTTAACCAAGGCTTTATGTAATTACCAGCATCTATTCTGTCCCATCCTGTACATCATTCTGGAAATGGTTTGGGAGTGAGATTTATTATAGGCCATTGCAGTGTGCTCTTTGTTGAGCCTAAACAAAGCAGGGTTTATCCAAGAGAAGGGATTTATTTAAGTGTCCTGTATCTCAGCTATAGCAATATTTTTAATCCACATGTTTGTAGACAAGCCAACCTGTTTAATTCTAATGACCTGTGCAAGAAATAAATTTTTCAAACAAATTCTCAGCAGGATACTTTTCTTCAACATCTCTGGCTAGAAGGGGCTAAGTGAGGTGATGGAGTTCCGAATCTTACATCTTGCTCTGGAAGTGCCCTTAATGATGGTTGTGTTCTGAGTTTGTAGAAGTGTTTTTAATTACTAAGGGAAAAAAATGAAGTCAAAGCTGAGCCAGCTGCCAGAGCTTCCAGAGGACTGACTACATTCACAAATCTTGTAATCTTTTTATGTTCATTATGAGAATGCTACAAAAAAACAAAGAAAAAAAAAAAAAAGGCAATAAGATCTTGGCCAACAAATTAAATGCTTATTCAAAGATTAATTCACATCATCTGTACTCCATTAGATGTTCTCTTTTGCCAGAATATAATGCAATATTTTCAGGGGGAATAGTTGTTGCTGTTGCCAAGAGCTTGCAATTTACTGGCTCTTGCAGCATTGACATGGGAGTCACTGGGCTATGGGCACAGCTAGAGCAGATAGTGTAGCAATATACAGTATGAAACATATGGAGCAAATCTGCTTCATTCTGGTGTTAAAAGGTACTGATTATGACTCAGACGCAGCCAAGTGACAAGGGGGAAGGAAACCCATAAACCAGTAAAAGTTTATCCTTTGTTGTATCATGAAGAGAACAATTTCTTGCTGCTGGGTTTGGGGATTTTGCCCCAACTATAAATACATCGAGATATCGTTTGAAAGTCAGAAGGTATGGCTGAGGAAAGTGGGACTTAATTTTGGTACATCTAACCTGAAACATCAGAACAGGGCAACCTTTCCAAGAATAAAGGCATAGTACTGCTAAAGGCAAATCCACAGAACAGCAATAAAAAACCAGCTCCCCCTAATCAATTTGTGATTCCTTTCAGAATACACAGTGCCAGAATGCAGTTCTATTTTTACATTTGCTAAACATTAAGATTTTACCTTTAGTTTCTCAACACCAAAGGCCAAGCACTGTAGCACCCACCTTTGGGGACCTGCGTGTACAAGAGTGAGATTCATAAAAGCCACCATGTTCAGTGCAGAATTGCCCACATTAGCTCATAAGAAATCATAACTACTTAACTTTTTCTCCTTAGGGAGCTGTTAATACTGGATTTAAGTAGCTACAAGGACAATTACACAATGCAAAGGTATTTGCATGTTTTACTGGATTTAGCTCCCTATCCCCTTCCATGTCTAGAGACACCATAGCAATAAACATCCCCAAATTGTTCTTAGTTACTCAAGACCCACTTTCTTCTGTTATTTTTTTGGTTTTGTTTGGCATCCAGTGTTCCTCACATAGCAAGAACAAAGAATTCAGAGAGGTAAGTCTTTCATGTAAAAACTGGCAGCATCTAAATGACAAAGGTTGCACTGCAAAAGCAAACACAAAACACATCTGGGAGAACAGGCAGATAACTCCAGCTGTTAACTTGATCTTCAGCTGATGAGATGCAGGCTGACTGATAATGCTGCACCTCAGATTTAGGTAGACAGATCTTACTAGTGGAACATATGGTCCTTTCCAGATGTTCTACTGTACCTGTATTATTGAAAGATGTGAATTTACAGATGTCACAGAATTCACCTGCAGTTACATTTTCTTCTGCAGTATTTATAATAAGCAAATCATCATGAAATCTAGGCGCCACACTGCCACATAATACAGCCCTTTCAGTTGCTTTGTCTGAGGCCAAAATCAAAAACAAATGGTGTCCTTCTATCCAATGCCCTGGGTACTGGAAACAACCTTGCTTGCATTTGGCTCCCTGTGGAAGCCAGATGCTCTGAAGTGGCCATTTTAAATGGCTGAAGGGCAGAACTAAGTAGCAGAAAGTTGTTTTTTCCCCGTAGAAGCTATACAAGATCTGGGCTACCTAGCCAGGGTTTTAGATACAGAAGTAAATATGCCATTTGTCCCCCAAACAATTTTCCATAAGCCATTACTTACTGCTAGATATATGCAGAATTAATCTCTACTCCTCACTACAATGCACACTGTCTGTTTCTCCCACCAGCCTCTCAGAAGTTAAGGGGGAAAATGCAACTGCTGTTTAATGAGCTGCTATGATTCTTATTATGATGCCCAATAAAAATTAAGTTTTTATTTTACTGAGGTCTTTCCTTCAGGAAATGTCAGCCAAACATAACCCAGCAAAAGCGAACAATGTTTGCCTTGGCTTCTGGGATGCACCATGTTCCCAGAATGAGGGCTGAACAAAATATTGGGGCCTAGGCACACTGCCTGGCTTGAAAATTGGGCAATGTCTAAAGCTAGTTTGCAGATATTGGAAGCCAAACCTATATTCTGCACTTTGCCAAGTCTGGTGCTTTTCCTTCGCTTTCCCAAGCTCGTGGTAGCCACATCAATATATATTTGAGAAAAGTTTAAGCGCATCCAAGGTGTTATGCAAATATCCTCTCAAGTTGTGCTGCAATATATGTATTGAAATAACCTCTTGTAAAGACTTTACAGATGTCAACATTTTGGGATTAATTATCAAGCAAAAGCCAACAAGTTTCCTCCTTACTACACATTAATAAAACCAATTATCACTGTCTACTTGTCAAGCAGCATCAAAAATAGCATCATGCCAGGTCTGTGAAAAACAATTTGGACACCATATTCTCTGGTTTTGACCCATGTATTGTAAACAAAAGGACAAACATTATTTCTCCAAATGTGCCCCTGATGGAATAGGTTCCTACTACAAATCACTCCAATTTAAATTGTGTGGGTTTTTCTGTATTAAAAATTACAGAACATTATTCATCCTTTTGTTACTGTGTTTTGACATGAATTCAACTCCTTCACAGTCAGTGGAGTCATACCAAACTGGGGTTCTACAACAGGCTTTTAGGCAACACTCCTTTTACTAAGTCCATCCTCTGTGCAACTTCTACTTTCACTAAGATGACAAGACTGAACGACAGAATTATTCCATTCCATGATGTTTATTTGGGAAACTCTCACAATCCAAGTGGAGATTCCTTGAGATTGTACTAAACCCACACACAAAAATCCAAGCCAGCCCCAAAGAGGGCATGAATACATTGCCTCCCTACCCCAAGATCTTTGACTCTGAATGCAATCTGAAAATCAGGACAGGTTTAAGAACTGTGTCCCCAACCAGCTTTCTAAAGACAAAGACAAGAAAACTTTAGGATTTAATCTTCGGATAAATGAATTTGGCTTGGTTTTCAGTCATACACGTTGCTAAAACAACCCGCTCCTACAAATACAGGAGTTGTTAAAATAAGGGTACACTCACTAAGCCCAAAAATTTCAGGATATACAACCATAACATGCTAATATCTATCTTAATCAGAATAGCAAAGTAGATATGTTTGTGATAGAAAAATGGATGCAGCTGCACATCTTGCCTTTTCCAAAGGACCCAGCAGTTTCTTGCCCCCATCAGTCACTGTTCTACATTCTATCATTGGAGTCCCTCCTCCAAGATGCTGTTTGGAGACTGTTTCATTAATTTATGTTGTCTTCACAGATCTTGAGACTTACAGCTCCCTGAAATCCATGTGAACTTGTACACTTCAAATCAGGTCGGGGTTTGAGGGTCTTACTTGGTTCTTTCTAAATGTATATCCCAACATCTCTGTACATTTACTGTGCTAGACCAGAAAACTTTCAGCACCGTTACTTCTTCCTACAGGAGAAATCTCCAGTGCTGTGATACCAGACTGCTTTTACCATATGCCACTTTTAAATGCAGATGTGTTTTCATTGGTACAATACTGATCTGAACCATGCTGGGCCTCTGGAAGTAAAATCTAGGGGGAGAGAAAAAGTGTGGGGAAAACCCCCTCATTCCTCTAACAGGGTTACCTTAGAAGCAACCAGCTTTCTGTAGCTGTCTAAGATCCTGGCAGACTGGAAGCTATTCCAGGGAAGAGAAGTGGGTGCTGAGACTTGCATGCAAAATGCAGTCTGTCACGTGGCAATGCTGTTTATCATTCACATTTCACTCCTGTACCATTGCTTACATGCACAGACGCTAAAGTTGGACTTTACCAGCATGTTTCTTTTCCTACATGTGCAACCATCATCAGAGAGCTTTAGCAATAGCTGAAGCACTGAACAAGAAAAAAGAACTAACAATATTCCTGGGCTCTGTATTTTCTCTTGAACAGCTTTGACAGGACTTGTTTAACAGGCAGGACAGCCCTGAAACTTTCAAGATGAAAGCAGAAATGCAAGTATAACTGTAAAATTTCATTTGAGTTAACACCTCTTAACATTGTGATCAGAAATACCTTTACAGAGAAATGCAGGCAGGAGACTCAATATGTAACTGAAAGATGTTTCTCCTGGACCACAATCCCAGCTCAGCCACTATAACTTGTTCAGTGATTTCATTTGGGGTATTTAACCCCTGGTTACACTGCCTTCCCCGCTGACAAATGAACAAAAGGATATTGAACTTCCTGGGTGAGGCTAAGGTACATGGATATGCTCTGCCATATGTTTCCAAGGCAAGAATTTGCATTTGCATTAAATATTCAATATGCCACCCATATGTTCATTCCTGCCTCCATTTTGCTAGTGCTGGCAACTCCATTATTTATTTCAAATGAGAAATTTTGTATTCTTTTTTCCACAGATGCACAAACCATACCACACCTCACGGGAAGCTGCTTCTAATAAACATCTCTACCTCATTCTCAATTTAAATCCTTACTTAAAAACAACTGCCATAAAACCACCCTAAAACATGACAATAATGAATAACGCTCATAAGCTGAAACCTCCTCCCTTTATGCCAAAACTGGCTATGTCTGCATTGCAATAAAAACACGAAAGGGCGATGTCTGATCTAATGCTCTTCCACATTTACGTGAGTCGGTGTTCCCATGTTCCTGTACACAACAATGTGGGGAAAGGAGCCTGGGTCCAAATAAGCTGAGAGCAGGTTTAATACAAACCAGATGAAGAAGTTTTCCACACAACACTAACTGCAGAGGTTGTGACTGCACGATATGAGTTCAAAATGGGATTAAACACATTCACAGAGTCACAGCCTGTTAAATCTCCAACTCAGGATATGGCAAACCTGCCAGTCAGTGGTGTAGCAGGGGACAGACTGCTCAACGCATGACCTGCTCCCTGATCTCTTCCTTTCAGCCTTCGTCACCCATCATTGTCAGAGGATGTCAGACCCATCCCATAGCATATCCCTTACATTTTTAGGTAAACTAGTAAGACTTGCTTTCCAGCAACAGCTTACTACCTCTGGTACAATATCATGCTGTATTGCTTTTAGCGGTGTGGCAACATTCATGGAGCTGGGTACACTTACACACTGTCTCGTTATGTTCCTGTGTTTCTTGTCCCCACTTACTTGTTGATGTATTTTATTTAGCATGCACATTATAGCGAGAGGGACACTTGTTTGGCCCTGTGTTTATTGAATGGTCAATATGACTATGTGTAAATATTAGGCACAGGAGACAGTAAGGTAAACTGTCAGAAAGCCCCTGTGGAGAGAACACATGCAGGCCCGACCTCCAACCTCCTTGATCCATCATACAAGGTTAGCTGATATGATTAAACACCGTAAATAGAAAAGACTTGTTCTGAGCAATAGCTGTTAAACCAATAAACAGTCAAAACTTCGGAGAAAAACCACTATTTTTCCTCATTTATCAAACAAGACTCTGTATCTTTTTTTTTTTTTTTCCTCCCCCTTTTTAAACAAGTTCAGTTTGTGAAGATTGAAGAAAAACAAGACGCCCTTTCAAATCCCTTCTCTGGATCAAACCTCATTAGGTTTTGATGTCAATGGTGCATAGAAGGCTGGCTGCTGCCAACAGAAGTATTTGGCAGCCGAGCTGTTACATAATACAATCCTGTCTTTCACAGAAGAGAGATCTCTGTGCTACTAAATGTGCTAAAATTTAACCCACTGCTTCGCTCCATCCAGCCAAAACAACTCTGTACTACTTTCCATAGTAGTAAATGATGGTTATATAAAAAAAAGAAAAGGCAAGCTTCTGCATGAAAAACAAAATACCCAGAAATACTAAAAACACATATAGCTATTTATTTAAGGAAGTATATATTTCCCTTTCCCCACCTCTGACCGAAATCTGCTCTGAGAAGGGAAAGGTTTGTCCCTATAAGCAAAAGAAGTAGAAAAACTTTTAGAAATTTTAGAAAACTTGTATGCTTATTAGAGAAAATATACTAATAAAAAGAGAAGAAGTGTGTTACTCTCAAACTGTGTCACTGCTTCATGGAAATGTTTGGATTCAGAACTCTGGAAACATAAAATGTTTTCCAAGGCTGTTTACTGTAAGCTTGAGTTTTCAGCTCCCATGAGTAGCAAGAAAATGTCTAACTTCAACTTTTTTTTTCCAGAATGGCTTTTTAGCTGTTTCTGTGTATCCTGTGACGCTAAAAAAAACAGTATCAACTTTTGAGTGGTGTAAATCAGGGGCACTTTTGGTCCTGTTCATAGTTGCTGCCAACAAACTGACAAGGCAATTTACAGTGCCAGTTGCTGACAGGTGATATTCCCACCGAACCCAAGTTTTCAAAAACAAATTATCTTCTCGGACCCTGAGTATAAAACAGCGCATGTAATTTTACCAGGCCATCTCTGGACTAGCCCCAGTATCTTGTGTTCAGCTAATGAACACCCTCCAGCAACAGAGATATGAGCAAAATCGGGAAAGAGAAATCCCAGTTATAGGAGTGACTGAAACTGGAAGAAATGCCTTCAGGATTTGCCCCATAGAGAATAAAGTGGAAAGAGCCCAGGAAGCCTGGCTCTACCCAGTCAGTTTATATTCACCAGTAAAGATCACCCAGTGGACCTCTCAGAGAGCTAGAAAAATATTTTGGGGATACAAATTAATGCTCAAGCACAGAGTTAAGGGGAACTGTGGGGCAGAGCAGAGGAAAGGGATGTGCACTTGACCCCACAGCAAAGACATCGAGCATGGTGTGACGAGGCATCTCTCTACTCTCTGGCTAGTGTCAGGCAGACAAAATCCTTCCCCCAAAAGCCCTGATATCACCTGCTGCTGAAAGAAGACGTGAGCATTACAGGCATTACTTTATACAGCATGGACAGGTAGCCACAGGCATCCGACACATAGCACATGCCAGAACTGATTCCATCCCATGTCCTGTGCTCCTACAATAGCAAAGGCTGATCCTCTGGGAGGCAAAATACTCACTGAAGCAGCTAAGGGAACTGCTTTCCATGTACGGCTCTGACAGGGAAATAAAGAGAGGGTAGTGATTTATATAGGGTGAATTATCCACTGAAAGAGACTCTTAGTCTATTGAGAGCAAATAGAGAAACCAGGGAGTCGTGAGTCCTAGGGCTCAAGCTCACCTCCGAGAACATTTAAGCCCAAATGCCCCAGCTCAGCAAAGAGGAGAAGTAAAACATCTCCCAGTGGACAGTGGCCAAGTTGGCCTGTGTCACTAGAGCATTACCATTTAGAGGTGGTGTTACAATAGTGTCCAGCAAAGTTCTCCTCAGCATAGCCTGAAGATCATCTCTTTGTGCTCCTCCAAATCCCAACTGAGCCCACTATATTTTCAGCTGAGCTGTGTGTTTCATGGGTAACCATTTTTTTTGTACGCAGGAAGGACTGCAAGAGGAGAGAAAGTAGGTGGGAAGAGTTATTTAACTTTAGGAAAACTTAGTTTACTTAAGAATTTATCCTTTGTTTCCCTGAGTCAGGAGTTAATTAGCCCACATTGCTCTCTTTGTTTTGATGTTGTGTTATTATTCTTTGCTAGGTCAATAGCAGGCTAGAGCAAGTACTCCATAAACAAGCACTTGTTAATGGAGACCTGGAGTGTGATAGAAAACCTGGAGATACAAACAAGCTAAGGAGAGACAGACCAGTCCTGAGCTGGTGAACGGTTTATTACACACACATGCAAAAAACTCAATACTCTCACATACCATGATCCCCACCACCTCATATGACAAGTCCAACTTGGAGCACATTCTCACAGCTGCCTTCTTCAATGGGATGCCAATGCAACCTCCCCCAACAGGACGGTTTGGGGAGAGTTCATCCCTTTCAGCTCTGGGAATAGAGCAGCCCCTGTGAGCCCCAACCCTGGCCCTTTCTCCTGCCTGCCCAGTCCCTTTGAGGGATGATACAGCAAAAACCTGGCTCTCACCAACTGTTGTTACAGCCAGACAGCTGAGAGGTTTCTCTTGGCTCACTGGCTGACTTGTGTAACCAGGGTGAGGTGGTGTGGGGAGCACGAAGGACGAGAGACCGGATCAGCAGTGCTGAAGGGATTGGAGGGGAGTTTAGCTGCGTTTTACTGGGTGTGAAAAACATAATTAACAGTATGGAGACAGTATGGCTGTGCACGGACAAGGGCTAGGTTATGCAAAAGAGTGACTATACTGAGCAAGCCAGTGATCACCTCTGTGGGCAAGGACATAAGGAAATCTTGAACCGACAACCCTTGTGCGTGTTCCCTTCCTCTTTCTACTTTACTCAAAAGCTGCATGGTTCTGCCTCATCTTCAGCATTTTATGTTGGTTTAAAGTCCAGCTTTTTGCACAGGTCCCCATTGGGACATTATGGGCAGTCTGAATAACCATAATTTCAATGACATCTGTGATTTCCTTATCACAGGCAGGAATCAATCTGCTTTTATATTTTTAATGTGTAAGCATTAAAAAAGCCTTGATAGAGACAGGCAACAACTACTCAAAGGACACCAGCCTCTCATGACATGTCCATCTAGAAATCATACTGCCTGCCAGAATCTGCCACATTTCTGCTGAACCCAAAATCTTTATTGGGTATTTATTATTATGACATCAGTTTATGCTCACTCTTTGTGATGACAGGTACTGAATCGTAATTTTGTGATAGTCCCTTGATGCAAATAGTCTAACAGAAGCATAA
Source organism: Pedionomus torquatus (assembly GCA_013398155.1). Lineage (NCBI taxonomy): Eukaryota > Metazoa > Chordata > Aves > Charadriiformes > Pedionomidae > Pedionomus > Pedionomus torquatus. The sequence continues at coordinate 166,347 of VZRU01019632.1, read as the reverse complement.
TTGCACGTTATTCGTGCTTGGATATTATTAAACTTCCATTATCAAACAGTTCCCCTTTTAGATGTGTAGTCACAAAAACTTACTCTATTTCAACCCCACACAATATTTTCTTGTGCCAACACCACAGTCTGCATGTGTCAGTCAAGGCGAAAACATGCAGAAGAGTATTTGAAGAGCCTTTGGTGACAAAATCATTTAAAATCACTGGATGAACTATTTTAAATCTCACTGAAATATAATCTATTTCAAACCCATTTTTTTTATTCTAGGATAACATTACACGCTTTTGTAGTCAACTGACACATTAGGCCTGAACTTTTAGCCACACCAAATAAAACTTTGATCTACTTATGAACATCTATGACCACACAAGAGGGCTTTTTGCATGAAAACATTATTTGCTGGCTGAACTTATCAACATCTAAAATCTTAGGGCCATTAACTTAGTTCTCACTTAGCCATAAAACAGAAAATACGGCTTTGGACTGCATTTAAAACCCATGTAACACCTTTGCTACTCACATTCCAATTTTACTTCCTTGCCCTTGTCTGGAATGACTGAAGAAGCTCAAATAAAGACATTAATTTAAACCCTCCTACTTCCCTGTGAATTGAGGTGCGCTGAACCAACTCCAGCCATGTTAGCCAAGTATGAAGGCACTGTATAAGCAATCATGTTGTAACTACTGGTTTGTACATATTTGTTTTCTAGGTAGACAAGTAGATAGCAACAACTAGGCAAAAAGCATTTTTAAACTCCTCTCCCATTATATCATCCAAATACTTCTGTACAAACTTTAATCAACTATTGATTCATTTGTTGCATCCTTGAATTTGGACTCCATTTAGAGATGCCCTCTTATAATTATTATATATGCTATTCTTTGCATATAGTGTGTTCAACTGTGTCCACATCAAAAAAACAATAAATTCATATTCCAGAAAGTCTACCAGGAAAGACAGCCTTAGACTCCTACAACTTCCTCAGAAATAATAAACTAGGCTTTTGGCTGGTCCACAGTCACTGTATTTTACTGGTTACAGGTTACAGGTACCTCAGGGCAAGGAAACCCTTGCAAAATAATTTTCCTCCAATTTTTTTCTCAAATGAAACTGTCTGATTTAATCCTTTTTCTGTGGAAAAACATCACACCAAAATGAAGTGTGGCATTCAGGTCTTCACGCTGGAAGGAGATTTGAACTGCACAGAAACAAATGTTTCTATGTAAATTTAGGTGAAAAGACTGGTAAAAAATTTAATTTGACCAACATATCAGGGATCAAAACAAGATCTTTAGAGCTTAAGTCATTCATCACCATAACTCAAGCCTGGAAGTCCAGTTTCTTTGAGCTGGGCCTGTAAGAGTCAGCCTCTGGAGAGAGAACGGAGACCTGTAGGCTGCATGCTCAGCAGATGACGCGCACTCCCCTATGCCCTGTACTGTGAACTGAAGTGCTGCCAGGACTTGGCCTCTCTGCCCACATAAAGAATCCCTTGCTCCACCCTCAAGAGAGACAAAGAAGTCTCATTAATTCCTAAGTGCTAAAAATAAACTCCAAATTAAATAAAAAGTTTACTAGGTTGGGAAATTTTGTGCTCCAATACCACCCAACTGACAATTTTTATTTTATTTTTTTTCCCCAAAGCTTCATTTGGCAAAGCAGCCCCTTTCCCAACATGGAGTGGGCACCCTGGGTTACTTCAGAGAGGATGTAAAGAAGTCAAGTTTTCCAGATTTGCAAATTAGCTACTGCACACGTACATGTAATATTTGCAGAACAATTTCCCAACATGTACATTTGTTCTAAGAGCCTTAATGTCTCTGTGGTGCAGAGTGATTTATATCTGAGGCGCGTGTGACAGATTCGTGTTACCCATCCAAAGAGGCTGTGATATACACCATATATCAACTCTCAGGCTTGTTTTCATTTTCTCTATTAAAAAAAAAATAAAGAAAATTAATCAGGGAATTAAGAAATTCAATTTGCCAGCCTCCCAGATTTTTCACAGTGGTTTAAATAAAACAAATAAAGATTACAAAGGGCCAAGACCAAGAATAACTATTGCCTTAAAGAACATTGCTCTCACTCTGTAGTGACAAACAGAACTGCTTTGTGTCTTTACTCTTTCATTTGAATGCAAGCTATACAGGAGCCGGGTTGAAGAACTGAGCACAAATAGAGAATTGTCTTCCTGAAAATGTATTAAGCACCAACTGTTTTATATAACAGCTGGATATTTACAGTGCTGGAAAGACACTACAGTGAGCCACACTGTCCCTGGCCCTTACGTGGGACAAGTATAGCTGGGAAAAAGGAAGAGACAAGGAGATGGCACCATTACAAATCTTGTTCAAAGACCAAAGACGATTGCAATCCCTCTGCAAACTTCTGCTTGGGAACACTAACGCCAGGGCTCTGCCTACATGGCACGTTCGATATCAACTCATGCTCATGTACATCCAAGCATTGCATGTTCTCACCAAGGGAAGGCCAGATTTAAACACTCCTGAGTTTTGGGAAGGTCTGGATTCAAAAGCACATGGCCCAAGTCCACTTTTCACTGCAGCCAAATGCCCAGTCCTGATCTCATTGAAAACAATGGCAAAACTCCTGCAGAGTAATCTTTCTCAGAACTGGCCAACTGTCTATCATTTTTCTCACTACATAAGCTCTTATTTTTGCTATTATACCTGAGTAGACTCTCCAAGTTGTGGGCTTTTTCCCACCCTGATCTCACTGGAGTGATGTCAGACAGCGGGGTAGGGAGACAAACACAGAAATGCTGTAAATGCCAAAGCTGGAACCAGTAAGTCCAAGAAATAAATATAATAAGTAGATACAGTGCCAAGGCTGGATACAGCAGCCGAGGAAAAAGGGAAATGTAAAACTTTCTTGGCAAGGGCACATGGATTCATCCAGCTGAAAGAGGCACATTCCAGCCCACACCATTGTAAGCAATAATCTGTCTCCCTCGAGAAAATACAGATGTTTGTAATTTTTTTGAACTTCTTTTCTTCACTGCTCATATGAAATAACCTTGTTGTCTTGAAAAATTCCTCTAGGACTTGGTATTGCAAATGTCACTTCTGTACAAAATGTAAACTGCTGACTCAAACCAAACACACAAAATTACATACAGGACAGTTTTGAAATGCATTCTAATAATAATAATATAAGTGAACATTGACTGAGGCTAATGAATTAAAAATGCATTCAGGCTAGAAAAAGATGCAATTAATAATAAGAAGAAAGAAAGAATTTGCCATCAGATCTTTTCTGACCTGCACCAGTGTCCTCTTCCTTTGCATTATGTATTTCAGAATTTTCTTTGCAGTAAAGATACCTATGAAAACTGAAAAATGTTCTAATCCTTTTATTTCAGTTGAACTGATACTGCAGTAACTTCATTGTCTTTTAATCAGATGTTGCTGATTTACAGGAGTGTAAGTGGTTGAAGAGTACAGTCATCATATTCTTAGAGAGCCTTACTGCATTTGGCAACAAGTCTTTTGCTGGCAACTCCTATGATCTGGGCCAGAGAAATATTTAACAGAAAAGGCCTGATTCTTCTCCACTTTCCACTGTGCATTGTTATTTACATCTGCATATGGTAACTATCAACTGTAGCCCTTCTGATTTTCTCATCTTCTTGTGGATCCGAGCAGCTGTGCACACTCTTGAGCACACAGGTGAAAGAAGTTCAACGTGCAAACACATTTCAGTACACAAGTTTTCAGTTTCATAATTATTCATTCTCTATATTAACCAGAAGTCTGTTTTGATTATTCGATTTGTTTTCTGGCTTAGAAATGACATGGTTTCAGTCAGCCTCCTGGCTGAAAGTCAGCCTTTGGTTTCTTGTCTAACTCTAGGGAAGATGATAAATTGGTGAATTTAAAATCTCTCTTCACAGAAGGGCTCAAGAGCACAAGAGTCACCAGTCTATCTGTCAAGCTCAGAACTGAAGCCCAAGGCAGTCACTGGGGAGAAGCATCAAATCTGCAGCTGCTGTAAATCCTTCTGGCTCTGTTGAACACTGACAATTTACATTAGCAGAGAATCCAGTCCAAAATTTGAAAAACATCCAGAAAGGACCTAAATGTGCTTATTTGTGCAGTTAAAACACTTACAGAAGGGTGAACCTTTGAGTCCCTGGAGATGACAGACACCTTCTATGGACATGAAGCATAACAACGTGTCAGCTTCTGTATGGACATCAGTACCCAACGCAGAGAGCACATATTTCCACTGAGTAGTGTGCATGTCCTCTTCTACAAATGTTGCCAGTGATGACAAATAGTTTCTAGTCCTTTCTTTGAATGAGTCTTAAATGGGATGAGGTGGTCGGGAATTCCACAGGTAGATTTGTATAATATTCCCTTTTATATATTCCATGTGTTATCTTTTACTTGCATAGCAAGACAGACCAGGAGGATGCAGGTGAGCAGAAATGGTTTTCCACAATGCTATTCATTGTCTTGCTACCTCAAGCAGATTTTAATTTTTTCATTTTTTCTACCTGAACACTCCTCTGACAAGGCCTCAAAGAAAACCTTGGCTAACAATTCTGTTGTCTAATTGATCACAAAGTCAAAATCCTTTTCAAAATTTCTCATTTAAATCTACCTGTACTAATTTCACAATATAAGTCTTTGCATGCATGACCTATGTCTCTCAGACATCATCTCATCCTGGCTTTAGTTTATTTCCACTCTCAATTATTAATATCCTGGTCTCCCTCCTAAGTCTTGAAGGAAATTAAAATTGGCCATTTAAGATGCACCATAAAAATAGGACCACTCCTTCCTGCTAAAAGGACACATGGCTTATTATTTTCCAAGCTCTGCTGTGTCAGCAGCTCCAACCAGCAATTATAAAAATGAAGCCGCCAAGGTTGGTAAAAGTCACTTTCTTATTAGTGTCTAATTATCTACCAGTAGATCTGAGTCCAGTCTTCAGTGCCATTGCACATAACTGATATTGGCTGTGGCAAGTGGAAAATTTATGAGTTCATTTTTAAGGAGTCTTGTGAATAGAAATGGATAAAAAGCTGGAAAACACAAGGAAAGCAATTGAAAACCTGATGAAAACTTGCTGTATTGCCAGAATCCGTCCCCTTCAATTCATTTCACTCCCCAGATTATCCACTGCATCTAACAGACTCACTTTCCATACAAGCTGCACATGTCCCACTGGTGGAAGCTACCTGAAACTGAGATTGCTTTTGGGTGTGGAGCTGTATCACACCTTCCCTTTGTCTGTAAAGTGGAATCAGCGAGGAAGTGATCAGACTGTTTTATTAACCGTATCTCCCAAAATACAACTCTGACTTGACATGACAGAGATATCTCTTTTCTCTGAAGAAGACAAACTCCAATCCAGCACAGGGTGGGACATGGCTTCTCACACGACAGGTAAAGGACCCATACAATTCCCTGCCAAAGCATGTTTTGGATACAAAAAGTTTACACAGGCTCAATGGACATAATTTAGTCAGGGAAAAAGATTCACTGAAGATTAATATTTAGACTATCCTCAGAAGGTCCAAGAGACCTTCTCAGTGAAGATAGTTGAATGTTGAAAGTCTGCCTTGGGTAGAAAATCATGTGTGTTTGCCCTGTTCCTCATCTTTCCTGAGTACTCACTTGGACTGGAGGGACCCCTGGCATGTCCTCAGCATGGCCATTTTTCTGTTTTTAAAATCACAATATACTTAAGAAGATACTAGATGCAGTGGCCACATTTCAAATATGAATCATCCTCCATTTTGGCCCAAGACTGATCTATAGCCTAAGCTTTACATCTGGAAAGCAAGCACCATCCTTGAAAATTTGGTTCCAGAAGTGAAGCAGGTGACAGGACCAGAGGTATACAGTTTTTGAGCTCTTACAGTCTTGGGACCACAACCTTCAAATAGTATGTTTTCAGCTACACCAGGACACCATCCACACAATGATACTAATTTTGAGCTGCATCTTGGGGTCTGAGCCTTCTCTGGCCTCTTTCCTGAAGTCAAACTCTCCACAGAGTCACAAAGCAACGTTCTTACCTGCCTTCCTCCCCATCCCATTTCTCTGCAATTTCTTGTTCATGCTCTTCTGACCTCATGTTTATAGGCTCTAAGATGCTCCCTTTTATTGGAGCAGATCTTAAGGGCGAGACAAGAAAACTAAGGAAAATAAAGTAGACACACGTTTCTGAAATCAGTCACTTTTACCCTTGAAATATGCAGGTTATCATAGCTTTTCTAGTCAAAGCAGCAAATCATAGAATGTTTAGAGTTGGAAGGGACCTCAGAGATCATCGAGTTCCAAGCCCAAATGCTTGTCTCTTCCTCATCTAACATGTTCAAGTCCTTTTGTTAATCTACAGACCCACTTCATGCACCCTGTTATGATTAATGAGAGAGAAAGGCAAGCTCTCACTGACATTAAACCATTTTTTTTAATGTTACACTTGGTCAGGATTAACTGGAGAGGCACTGCCTATCTGAAACACCAGCCCATAGAAGGATCTCTCCCTTCAAGGAAAGTCCTTGCTCTGAAAGCAGATACTTTTCTCTTGGGAACCATCACCGAAAGCAGAGGAGAATGGAGCACAAGAAAAAGGACTTCCTCTTGTTTTCCACACTTCCATGGCAGCCCTCTCCACACCTCTGGACCTTGGAAAGGTCAAAGTCATCCTAGGACTTGTCTCCTTATATCCACAAGGCTTTTAAAATAATAACCTACCTTCCCACTGGGTTTTTCTGTGAAGACCTTAACCTGCCTGAGGAACAATCTCTGGAAGAGGCCAAGGTAATTTTGCTTCTGTCAGCCTCAGCTGACAGATCCTGTCAGCAGGAAAACCTTTTCAACTTGCTTTCCCTGCTTCTGCCAGCCCACGCTTGCCTGTGAAGAACAGGGCTCACCTGATAACCTCATCTGAGATGGCCTTTTCTCTCTTTTGTTTCATTTCCCATTCTTCTGAGAGCATGTGAAGGGGTGGGTGTTAGGAGCTTGTCTTCTGTAAGGCTTTGCCATGCTGAAAGGCAATGCCATTCTGGCAGACCACTTGGAGCTCTCTCTACTTTCTTCATGGATTTAACACTTTCAGGTCATAACTCAGCAATAAAAATTAAGTATTAAAACCCCCGACTATTAAGGTAGATAGCAAACCACACTAGTAAGAGGTAAATTAGAGTCTGTTCCTTCAAAGGTCAATGTAGAACACTCGAAACTATGTTTGAATAACTCAGGATAAATTCACAAAGTGATAGTTTCTCAGTGTACTGAGAACTCAGATGTTTAACTGAAAGGGTTGTTCTCTGTTACGAGTAACTAGTGGCTGTTACAACCACTTCTATTTTTTATTTTTCCATCATCAATGGATTTAAGATACACAGTTATGATCCAGATGCAGACAATCCCCGAATTCAGGGAGCTTGGATCTAAGATTTGAGTTGAATTCAATCCCTTCTTTTTTATTTCCTTATATTTTGGTCTATCTTTAAGCATTACCAGGACCAGAATAACTATTTCCAGGATCCAATTCAAAAGGGAGCCCTCAAGCTGCTAAGAAAGGGGTTTGCCATTAAATTACCTTCTCATCTTCCAATTTTGCTGCCGAAAGAAATCTGGGCAGCTGTTAGCAGTTTCTTCAGAGTTCTGATTTGTAGACTTACAAACTGAATAACATGTAGCTTGTACATGACTGCTATAGCTGAATACTTGTCAGACATGGTTCTTATTCAAGACTGGTTAGCCATCAAAAACTAGTGAGAGATTTTCCTTCCTCAGCATGAGGAAACTTGTTTTTCTTTTCTGAATTTGTTGCATCAAAAAGCCTTGCCAGCAATTGTAAAAACTTAATTCTCCAAGGATGGTGAAAATTATCTACTTATTACTTTGTAATTATCTGAAAGTTTTGGATGAAAATGCCTGGAGTCCACTATCCACATTTCATCCTGGCTGACAAAGCTGGCAGATGATCCAGCACCAAGAACAAAAGAGTAGGAAACATTTGGAAACACGCTAAATCTGGAAGACAATCCTTTGAAACTGCAAAGAAGCCTCTGATTAAGTGGTCACTTGGAGTATTCATGACTGACTCAGGTTAGAAGAAACAGAACAAAAAGCCATCTCATTTGAGACTTCTACTTTGAGCTGGACAGAACCCAGGGAATTGTCCTCATCCTCAGGGTGCCTTGGCAAGACTGGATCTATGAGGGCAAAGGGAAATAGAAAAGCCAAATATATAAAAGTTCCACTTTTCAGAAACAAACAGTGGATTTAATCTTACTGTTTTAAATTGCCTCAAGTTAACACCCTTACACCTCTGGTTTAAGATCTCCAAACCACTGGCCATCGCATCTGTCTAGGGGTTTCCATTACTCATGTCCCACCACAATCTACCATGAGTAAAGGACAAAGTTGGTAGGTCTCCTGGACCTGAACGTAAAAATATTTCAAGACTTTGATTCCACAGAGCTCTTGAACGTACCTTGGGGGTTCAGAGAAGAGGGACAAAGTCTTCTCTTCCTCTCTACTCTTATCGTCTATGTCACAACTCAGAGCAAAAAGGAAATTGTGTCAGGTCAGGTATGACGAGTGGAACTTTGGAGAGGCCATAGCTCATCCCTGAGTCCCTACCCGCTGATTAGTGCATCAAGTCTTTGCCTTGTGTAGAAGCTCCCTCCAGCTTCCAGCGCAGCTGCTGCTACCACCAGTCATGCAGCTTGTCTCAGCTAGTTACGTGGACGCCCATCGCTCAAGACAAGCACTGAGAACAAGTCCACAACCTGCCTTGGGGACTCTTTCTGCCTTGTTCAGCAGACACATTTCTCAAGTGGGTTTGTTCTGTTGTTCCCCTTTAATCTAATGTTTCCCACATATCAGCACTGTTGAACAAAGCCATCTCTTTCAACACCCTCCATCCAGGCTTACTGCCTCTGCAGTGCCCACAGGAAGCACTCAAAGCATATTTCACAGTGATATTTATTTGGCTCTGAATGGGTTCTACCCTCTGCTCTCCATTTCCTCTCTTTCAGATGACAGGGAGAGCACTTTGTAGACCCATCAGTACACTAGCAAGGAGCACTGTAACTACTAATCCTGAATCTTCATCCCAGTTCCAGAGACTGGGGTGGGATGTAGAAATGACAAACTAGCCATTCACACGTACACACCCGCACATACCATACTATCTCATTTAAAGAAAGAGTCACACTTCTTTGCAAGGAATTTAAGCACATTATTAAATGATTCAAAATTGTTGCTAAGTTATAAATAAACTGAGAGAAACTTAGACTCTCAAAGTCTCAATTGGAAACAAAACGGAAGTTCGGTCCCTAACTTCCTTTCCTAGCTCAGACTGCTATAGTAATAATCAAAGCAAGGTTAGAAAGGCCATTTTCTCCATAGCATTAACAGATTTTTATTTTTATTTTTTTTTTTTAGTAAGAAAATAAATAAAACATCTCTTGTTTCAGAATTTAATTGGCTGGTGTCTCCCCATGACAAAGTAAAAACACATTCATGACATGACATTCATTTATCTTCAAAACATTCACTTACAGTCAGTGCCATGGAATATGGATCTCATTGAGCAGGATGGAAAACAACCCAAGTATCTTTTGGAAAGAATCCTTTTATTACAATTATGGGTTTTCAGAAGTGACTGAAATCTGATGATTTCCGAGCAAAAGGACACTAAAGAATTTCCCTCCAGGGAATTATCTTTTGTTTAGGGACATTCCAGGAAAACAGTCTGAACAGATATATTCTGTTTGCTATAGCTTTTTTGCAGACTTGGTTCTGAATGCCGCTAATTAACTGAAGGGGCCCCAAAAGAGAGCTGATTCCACATGAAAACAGCAGCACACCAGAAGTCACGCAGCTCAGAGCTCCATGATGAAACTCCTAACGCTCAACTTGTTCCTCTCTAGTTCCATTCTAGTATGCACCAAATTTCACTGCTGTAGAGGACAAGATATTTTTCCTGAACAAAGTCAAAACTTGCTTCTTGCACTACTTTTTTTCCCTATGCAATCAGACTGAGGCAACCACCTCATTGTAATCTTTGGTAACCATACCCATCATAGGAGCTTTCTTCTACGTGCAACACCTGCTTGTCAGAGGTTGTCTTAAAGAGAACCAAAGGGTGCCTCAGACCTCTTTTAGACCCCTGAAATGACCCTCCTGGACAATACATCAAACTTTCTGCACCTCACTATTAGAAAAATAGAAAAATTAGAAAAAGGGCTGCTACATCCTTGAACACACAAGCACTATCAACCCCTACGTGTGGTAGGCATGAGGCCTCTGGTTTTTTGGGACAGTTCATTCTTCCTGTATGTCAAAATCAGATTCAATGGAAGCATTTATCCTATCTCCCAATGGTACAGAGCATTATCAGTAAGTAAAAATGGTAAAAACCCTAACACTCAGATTTTACTCTTTCATTTCTCACAATCTCCCCTTTGCACTCACGAACACCACCTCCAGCCTCCCTTGCATTCACTCTAGGGCGTGTGAGCACATATTTTGCTGGTGGTTTTGTGGAAGGCTGTATCAGTCTGTCAGCTTCATCGACAGCTGGACTCACTGCACTACCCCCTTCCTTTTGTTGGGTAGGTTATAGAACAGTTTAGTGCTTCAGTTCATTCTTTTTTTAGGCAAACCAATTTTACCAGCTAAAAGAGACTTATTAAAGCTAAGAAGTCTCTTCTTCCTAGCTATTTAACCCAGTTACTGTACACAAGCAACAATGCTGCTTGTCTTATCTACTCTTTTACATTTTCTTGATTTCTTTTGAACTCTGTAAGTACACAGTAATCAGTTACAAACTCACAGATGCATACTACCTATTCAGAGGGGACATCCCCATCAAAAGACCCAGAGCAACTCATCATTAACTGACCTACAAACTGCATCTGCTCCAGGAGATCAAGAGCAAGTTTGCAAACACCAGTGTATACCAGATTGATGCTCGCCCCAAGCCATGTTTCACTCCCCATGGTAGCGGTTTCTCTTTGATTGGACAGTACAATGGGCTCTCTGTATAGGAAATATGTTCTGTTTTTCTGGAGATAGCTATGTCTCCAATAATTTGGGGAAGAAAGAGGGAAAAAAAAAAAAAAAAAAAAAAAAAAGAGTAACAGCTGAAATCCAGATGACTTGAGTACTGTGCTAACAAAGAAAGATTGTTGGAGACTAAATGAGACTTATCCTTCCTAGAAAGAGCTATGAACAAATAAGTACTGCATGGTTAGATGCTAGATTAGGATTCAAATGAGGGTTTCTGCTTAGATCATAAATCAAACTTTGCAGTGGAAAAGCTTTGTAGAAGAGCAGAGCAGATGTGGAATGCCTGTCTAAGTGTTCTGTTATGCCCCTTCTAATATAAGAGTATTCTGGTTTAAGGGCTGGAGTAAAATTTGGAGTTATTCTTAAGATTATTAAAGGCCATGAACAGGAGGTTGGGGGATAATATTTTAGCTTTTTCCCTTTCTATTGGATGTAACCAGTCAGCAGCCTTAATCACAACTTCACTCTGGGCAGTCCAGATGAGTTCCACCAATGCACGTTTCCTGAATTTCCTTCCTCTAATGTGGATACCAACCCTGAATGCACATGAGTGACATGAGAGGGGTGCACGTCTGACCTGGAACAGATGCAAGCCCACATGTGAGCCTTCACACGGAGAGACACATGTCCATGTTTGGGCATGATGTGACAGGAGGCTGCACCCATCAAGCATGCAGCAGGCCTCCCACACAAGTACATTTCTTGGCAGTCTGGGCATAAGAACCAAAGTTAAACAAGCTAATCAGGCATCCTGTTTTTCCCTAGGTAAGAGGAGCTTGCAGATGCGGGACCAAGAGGTCCCAGTCACAGAATCACAGAATGATAGGGCATTGGAAGGGACCTCTAGAGATTATCGCCCAATCCCCCTGCTAAAGCAAGTCCTCATAAAGCAGGTTGCACAGGAACTTGTCCAGGCAGGTTCTGAATGTCTCCAGAGATGGTGACTCCACCATGCCTCTAGGCATCCTGTTCCAGTGCTCTGCCACCCTCAACGTGAAGAAGTTCCTCCTTGTGTTTAGATGGAACTTCTTATGTGTAAGTTTGTGCCCATTTCGTCTTGACAGTCAGCAGATACCTATGATGCTTCCTGAGGATCAGTATGTAAATAAAGATAAAGGCCAAAATATATGTATGGAGGGTTTTACTAAAAACAAGATTTAACTGAACAAATGCAGCACCACATTGAACCTTAGACTTCAGTCTCTGATGCAAGCCTCTGATGCAAAAGAGAAGGGAAAGATCTCTTAGCTCTAACTGTCCCAAGGTCTCCTCATAAGCTTCCAGGCTCAAGCAGGCATGTTTGTCCCACATACTTCAGCAGACCTTCTTTCCTGCTGCCAGTGATCAGTGCTAGGACCAGGTACTTGATCAGTTCCTGCAAGTTCTGCCTTCAGATATGCACGTACACCCCTGGACATGGAAAACATGAGCTTTCCTCTATGTTCACCAATAAACACGTGGGAGGATTTTTTCCTCCAAAAAATAAAACAATGTTATGCTGGGGTGGCAAAGCTGCTTATGTGAATTGAACTTGATCACCTTCTGCATATACAAAAGAAATTGGTTTGCTATTACATGATCCCAAGAGCCCTTTTCTCAAGAGCCCTGTGTGTAGGGAATGGCTGAATTCCAGCACTTTTTGGGCACTTGACATTTTGGGAACTTTTCCCACCATGAATTTCCTTCTACAGGGAGCCGCTCATGCACTCCAGAAGTGAGCCTGTATCCTTTCTCCCTAGACCACAGTAGTTAACAAAAACATTTAAGCATTTGCCCTCAACTGATGTCCTTTTCATAGGGCCCCTTCGTTCCCTGACAACTAAAAATCTATCGGCTAACAAGCCACAGCCCCTGCTGAGAGACAGGGTTTATCAGCACAGGCTCAGTCCTGTTGTAACATGGCAGTGCATCATCAAGGCAGCTCAGGATGTGGGCACAGCTCACTCAACTTCCAGCCAAGGATCTTCTGGATGGAGCATCCAAACTGCTATATAAAAACTACAGCTCCTCTGGTCTTTGATGAGGGCTGTAACTGCCAGTCCAGTGCCTTGAACTGACCAACCCATGAAGTAAGGAACATACCATTAGCAGCTATCCACCAGAAATTTGGCTCAGATGTCTTCCCTAGTGACAAGCAAGACTTCCGGAGGCAAAGGCTGGCACAGACTCCAGCACAGCAAGGTGCTAGTCAACTGCCTTCACAAGGGCACCCTCCTGTATCGTCTGTACCCCTTGGTCCTGTTCCAGCTCACAGTATGCTCCTGCCTCCCTACCCAACATGAATTCTGCCCCAGAGTATAACCATCTCATGCCTTGAATGAAGAAGAAATCTTAGGTGATGTAAAGAAAGAAAACTGAGCAATGGAAGACTATATTACATACCTACTCAGAAGTAGCCAAATTAACCTTTTGTGTCCTAAGGAGTACATGCCCTTGCTTGAAACAGTAATTTGTCCAATACATCAGTCAGAAATAGCAAACATAGATGTAAAAATAGGTAAAAGTCATGTGCTTTAAAACAAGACTTAGAAAATCCATCAGCAAAGACACTACAGCGTGAGTTTGATGGGGCTTCAATTTTTTTTATATTTTTTTCAGTTTGTTTTCTCCAAATAGCCATATATGTGGCTGCAACATTCTGTGGAGACAAATACATCTTTATTTTAGTTACTGGAGTCTTCTCAAAAAACGCACCTATAAATCCTCTGGGAGTGAGGAGGAGCCACAATGGAAAGACTGATGGATCTGCAACACTAGAGCAGCTCACACGGTTCAATTGCCATAACTGTTCCTTTGTGTCCACAGCATTAGCTGTGTGTCACCGAGCCTTAAAAACACATTTTGAACTGTCATATCCAATATAGTGGACCCTGGTGGATTGTTAAAGACAAAGCAGAAAAAATAAGCAGCATGGAAATACGATGTGAAAAGACTCACTTTTTAAAGGAGAGAATAGGAGCTGTTGTTGAACATGATGCCCGATGCCTAGCATATTCTGCTAGCCTTGAGGAGGTAAAGGATTTAGTAACACAGCCTTCATGGGTTTAGTTACGTTGTACACTTTGAATGAAGAGCTGACAGTATTTGGAGACTCTCCTTGCTCTTTTTTTTTTCTTGTGTTCTTAACACCAACGCAATTTCCAGCTGACCTATCCTGAGGCCAAATGGAAACAATAGAGAGAGATTAATAGCCTAAGAAACTTTGAAGAGAACAATAGCACAATCTTGGGACAAACTAGAACACATGAAACGTAATAAACTTGGGGAAAGAAAAAAAAAGCAGTTCTGCAAACAGAAACCTTTTCCACAGCTTATTTAGCAATAAGCGTAAAAAGAAAACGTGCCCGACTGTTTTAATTTAAAATTTGCTGGCTATAGACAGTTATTTTGAAATAACGTGAGTCAATATTTTTCTTAAGATGTGACACAAGGTCTAAAAGCCAAGTTCTCCTCTGGCTGAAGCTGATACCAGTGTGATCAAGAGCAGGATTTGTGTTGATTGTATTTGGCACCTGGTGGTGCTCACACCTGAGACACAGGGGCAAGAAGAACAAATCCATGAATGAATGGGTTTGATCTGCAAACAGCAGTGGGATGTTCCAAGAGGAAACATGCTTTTACTAACAGTGCAGAATGACTCCATGGTAAATAAATCATTTGTATTGCAACTGAAATATTACTCCATTATACATCATGGATGCATACAACATTTCCACTTTTTTTTTTGTATTATTCATTCTGACTTTTTCCAGCTTGTTAAGTACCTCTCCAAGGATCTATGAACTAGCAGCTAAAGGTTAAAAAAAAAAAAACCAGGCAAACCGAAAATATCCAAAGATGTATTCATATTATACAGAAACCCATCCAAGTAACAATAAAACAACACTTACGGAACACAAAAACTCAACTAATCAGCTTAAATTGTCTTTCAGTCCCTGTCTTCCATTGCATTATCCAAAATTCAGCCTTACGAAGCATCTGTGAGAACAGTAACCTTTGCAGAAGGCAACCAAATCTAAGCCTAGGCTACCCAAGAGAGCAAACACTTTCAAGTCTAGCAAGCATTTCCATGACCTCTGGAACACGGCATGCACAGGTTTCTATAGCATTGAATCCCGATAGTGGATCACTTGGTGTCACTTAAAAATCATTTATGACACATAGGTTCTCCAGTATCTCTCATAGTGTCTTCTCATGCAACTTCTCTGACACCTTTTCAGAGGTAGCATAGACTCTCCTTTCTCCCTTTCTCATTGCTGGTTTCTTTTCTCTGAAGCAAGTAGGAAGACAGCAAATAATTACCTCTCTGTCCAGCATAGCTGAAACCAACTGAAAGGTCTAGCAGGAGGATGAAGTCTGGAAAGACAAGTGCCTTAGTCATGTTTCTTCAGAAACTTTGGTTAAAAACATGGTATGTGAGGTTATAAGCACAGTTTCACAGTATGGCACTTATACTAAATGTGCAACAGGGAGAGAAAGATTCTAAAGTATTTTTAAGTTAAGATTAGAAATATTCCTGAAAAGCTCTGAAGTCAGAATAGCTTTTTGAGGTTTTGTTGGAAAGCATATACAAGCATCTCTTCCCTTTCAAAAAGTTAATGAAAACAGACAGATGGGTAAGAGGAGATCCCCAGCAGAGAGAAAAATAGATACTGATACCCAGCTGTTGAGGCCTCCTGAAAGCAATTGAAATCTAGACTTAAATGAGCAGCACACTCTCTTTGTCCAGAGCCAAGAAGAATGACCTCTCTGTACTCTACTTGCCTCTTCCAAGTCCACCAGTGTGTGTCAACTTTATCCAGATAAAGTATGAGCCAGTTTACCATTAACTAGGTGCTGGAAAGGTACCTTCCACTGCACCTATTGTGTTGGCATAATAGGGTTCAAGGCTTTTGTGTACTTTCCTACTGGTCTTTTATCCATGCTAAAAAACTAACAGATGAAATAAAAAGAACTGAATCATTACCTTCATTTATTCCCCAGAGAAATCAGATATTCTGGTATCATCAGCAACGTATCTGCATTGCCCAGCTGAGAAGAATTTAAGAAACTTGGAGGATTTCAGAAGCATCCCAATTGCATCTGCTATTATTTTGATTACCTACTTCCTATTACCAAGCAAAGATGTAACGTGGGTCAAAACAAAGAGGAACTTGCTACGTGTCATGAGTAGAGAACGTAATTCTAGTGTTTTCTTTCTTTTTTTTTTTCCCACCCAGATTAAGTCTCATGGCTGTTTCTCCTACATGTGCAACAAAGAGGAGATGATAGTTCCCTTCACCCACCTCCAAACATTTCCACATGCACAATCAGCCACTAAATTAATCCAGCCTGNCTTTTTTTTTTTCCCACCCAGATTAAGTCTCATGGCTGTTTCTCCTACATGTGCAACAAAGAGGAGATGATAGTTCCCTTCACCCACCTCCAAACATTTCCACATGCACAATCAGCCACTATATGCAAAAAATTAAAAACAAGTGGTGAAAAATTAATCCAGCCTGTCAGAGGCATACAAATAAAATTAGCATGGACAGCCACACAACATCTTGAACGCTTAAACATTCTTCTTATGATGGTATGTACTGTATATAATAGACAACTGTTGAAGGAAGTGATCTGTCCTCTGAAGAATGAACAAGTAGAACTAGAGTCAGAAGCAAAGGAAATAGCAGAAATGTTAGACATTTATCTTGCATCTGTCTGCACTACCAAAAGGAGAGATTGTTAACCTATGTTAGACGTCAGCTGCATGGCAAGGCTGGAAGGACACAGATTGGGAAAGAATCCACTCACCAGCTGAAACCAATGTTCCAGGCTACAGTATTTCCAATTTACAAATATTTGGATAAGTTGCACAGCATGGGTGAGCAGACACAGCCCTCCCTCTACTTTGAGAAACATTTAAGGCAAAGCAATAAAATGGAACACATTCAAATGATGGCAAATACTCCCACAATAGTACAACTTTTAAGGTTGTAAGCGGGGATGCTGGTCATACTCTCCTGTACTACTTTAGAACAGGTTCTTCATAAAAATATCCCTGCAATCTTCTCTTACTTTTAAGGAGAAAACATAATGAAGCATGTTCCACAGCATATTTTGATTTAACTGTACAATCAATCCAGACTAATGAATAGGAGAAATACAGATCCTAAGAAGGATAAGACAACATGGGTAGAAAATAATTTTTTTCTTTCCCCTCTTCATTTCTCTTTTGCACCTTGCTTGTTTGAATAAGTGATAGGGACAAAGACTCCTTGTGGAATGGTTTTATGTTTTTCATACATCCCACCATTCTCACAGATGAACTGGGGCACAGAAAGAAAGCAATATCTGGGTTCCTTCAGCTCCCAAATCCCTACCAAATCACCATGCTCAGTACATTAGCTTAGCACACATCAAAGGAACACCTTTCACCAGTACTGCAACTGAGCAGCAGCAACCACAGAGGGGGCTGCAACCTCTGACAATCCAGTCCTGGACTGGCTGTGCACTTAGAGTCTGGCTTCAGCAAGTAAGAAGCAGCTGAATGACAGCAGAGAAGACAGACAGGGATCACTGCAGATAGGCAGACACAGACATGGCCAGCCACATCCAGCATATTCCCAGCAACAAACACCTCGGAGAGCTGCTTAAGCAGGAGTTAACACTGACATTTCTTTGTGGTTTATTGCTTTGTTGAGAGTGGAGTTGTGACCATCAGATGGGTACTTCTCCAATGCATGCCACAATGGAAGGGAAAAGCTGGAAGGCAAACCAACAAAGGTGGGAACAGGAATCATTTTCCATTGTGTGGGAAGGGGAGCTTGACATAGACACTTCAGAGGAATTTAGCTAGTTGGATATAGAGGCAAGAGGCCACACTGGGTGGATCGCAAAGTATGAAACTCAACCTGTAGACAAATGCCGTGCTTGATCTGGAGATCTAGAGACTTTCCGTGCTGCAGAGTGTTCCCAGCCCCACCTTGAGCTGCGTGCTGAAGGGCCTCTACTCAACCAGCAAAGACTGGGCTTGAGCAGACGTGAAGCCTCAGCAGCACACAGCTCTTAAATGAGAAAGCTTGCTTTAGAACAGCACAATGTGGTTACCTCAGCATAGTTGGCATGAGAAGGAAGTGGAGTTGAAGGCATTTGGTGGTTTTGGAGAAAAACACAAGGCCTTATTTCACCAAATACATTTCTTTTTCTTATAGCAAACTTTTTTCCTTTTGGGGATGTTATGACTGGAATGTACAGATTCCATGAGTTTGTTTTCTTCTCTTCTATTTTCTATTCCTTTGGACTTTCTCTCTTAGCTGCTTTCTCCATCAGAAGACTTCACAGAACAAATTTTGTTGTGTGCGCCCTGTTTACTATGTGAGTAAATATATCCTCTGGCATCCTGTTTAGCAGAGACACATCCTCCCTCCAACATTCACAATTACACACATTAAAGCAATTAAACCTATTTCTTGTCTAACCTTTTCTTGTTGCAGTCACTTCCTGCTTGATGGACCCACGTGCTCAGACCAAAGATCAGCTCATCCGTGCTGGAACTGGATCTCCTGGGCACACTTGAAAAAAATAATAAAACTTAATTTCAATGAAGAAAGGATGCTTGGCCAGAGCCAGACATCTTCCCCTTCATTCTATTCAAGCACAGAAGGCAGAAATAAAGGAACACTAATAAGTAAATTGAACATCCTGGCTGCTTTGGTATGTGTGTTCCCTCCTCATTTGCTTTATAGTGCTTTGGCTTGCTATTTGCTGTCATGTGAGCATGACACCGAGGAAAGCCAGATCCCTTGTACTTGGAAATTGATGATGTATGTACCCGAGTCTTGATCCAACTGTCTTTATGGCCCAAGAGTAACATGTTTATCTTTTTCTCTCCCCTCAAGCTTCTTAACATTAATAGGATGGGTCTGTATAAAGCCCTAGCATTTATAAATGCCCTCACTCAAGCTTCCTTTTCTGACTCTGCCATGCAGTTTGAACGCAATCTCAGGCCAACTGTTTCCACATCCAAGCATCCCACCCTATTCTTACATTTATACCACTTGCCCTGCTTATTCTAAGTTTCTACTGGCTGATATCCCAGAATATCCTTTGTCTCTGGCAAGATAATTGCACAAGTCTGAAATACTGTTGCCACAAACCTTAGCTACAGGATACGCTGTTTTCAATATACTCTGGGGGCTGGAAGCCTACTGGAGAGAAGCACAAGTGTTCCTGAAGAGTTAATTCTCTTCCACGTTCCAGAAATCACATGGTTTAGAACTATCGTTCCAAGTTTATGGTTTAGGGTTTTTTAAACCTTAGGGAAAAAGTTCAGTTTTCATCTACCAAGCAAGAAATAGTGAGCGGGGGTAGAGGGGACTGGTCTTTTTGTCAGCAAGAAGGAAAAACTAAAAGACTTTTAAGCAACCTTTTATTATTATTTTTTATTTCAATACCTAGTCTGCTGCTGAAGAAAAGGGCAAGTGGAAAATTTTAAGCTGCTGTCTTAAAGTATTTGATCCACTTAAACTCCACTTCTCTTGACTGTGCCCTTAAAATACCAACAGAGAATGAACATTACCAGCCAAATGCCAGTTGATGACACAGCACAGACTAAAACATCAGGTCAGTGACCCTTCATGGGCACTATGAAAAAATTCATCTTCTTTCCAAAATTAGAGGGTGGGGATGCTGATAGACAACACAGACATGCTGGCAGACAGCATTTGAGAGCTAGAATTTTCAGCCTTTCCTGGAGGCAAACATGACCATCAGACATTTACCTCTCTGCAAGGTGGCAGCTGCCACTTCCTGCTGCTTTTGGATCTCACCAAGGTCTGGGACGCACCTAATTTCCTAGACTTGCTCCAGCCCTTCTGCTAACACTCAACATCTGCCTATTGCCACCTTTAACAAAGTCTCCATAGTAGGTGGTCACTGAATTACAGTCTCTACCACTTCTTTGTGGGCATTTGCAAAGCATCCTTCACATAGCAGATTTCTTCACATTAAAAAGACTTCTTCTACCAATTTGCATGCAGTTTGTTTCAGGCCATATTGTACATCTTGATAACACCAAATGTTAGCACAGAGAATAAATAACATATCTTTTTTTTACCTTTACTCTTAAGAGCAGACTCACTGTCTTCACTTGCGCTGCTTTTGTTTTACATGTGTGGTGGTGAAGACGACGAAGGGTGAGTCTCTCAGCCAGCAAGATTCCCGGGCACTCAGGGAAACTTGAGGGCAGTCCCACAAGGGTTGTTTGTGTGATCTTGGTATAGGGAGCCAGGCATAGGTGTAATTGCAAGGACAACAGGCAAGACATAGTAAAACCTTCATGGTCTAAGCATTTGTTTTCCCTACATCACAGCCCTAGAAATCCACAGTGGCAGCTGCCGAGGGAGGGCGTAAGGCACCTAGAGCAGCAGGCACTGACAGCAGATAGTGGGAGGTTAAGTTCTTGCAGAATAGCAGTTAGTGTTCTGAGCCCCAGGTCTTCTACTTCTTCTCAACTCTATGTATTCTTCTTATCTTTCTCATTGCAAGAACAGTCTGACCCTGTTTGGACACTGGCTTCCAACTCCACTTTGGTCCTAGGGAGCTTTGTGCCAGGTTTGCTCCCAACCTCAAGGATACTTCAGTATTTAGCCTTCCTTAAATTTGAGTTAGATCCTTTAAAAAACCTGGGCCTGAATTTCTCAGATCTTTGCTTGCACCTTGGATTTTCAGATATACTAGCTCTTCTGACACTTCCTCAAGTTCATGAGTTACATCCTAAACATCTCTCTAGACCAGTATTACGTACTCGTGTCTCCCTTCTTTCAGCTCTGTAAGGCATTCTCAAATGCTGACCTTCATCCTACTAGACTACAGCATGGAAGTGCACCTTCCACAGAGGAAAGACTGTTGGTTTTGTGCTCCTGGCAGTTACAGTTTGGGTTGCCATCACCACACCAAGAACTGGATTACTATCTGTTCTCTACATCCTTCATCATCTTGGAAAACAGACCTCCAAGTTAATTCTCACTTGTGCAGAGGCAGGCATTCTGCTATTTAAAAGAAAGCACTTCATTTTAACAGCAGAGTAATTGCATTGAAAAAGGGGGGGGGNAAAAAGAGGAAAAGATTAAACAAAGAACAGCGATTGACACACTGCTCGGCAGCAAAGACACTGATCGAATGTGATTGCACTCTGTCCAGGAGGACACTGGTTATACCCGCTTGCTGTTCACTTTGATGAAGCTAAAGAGGTTGTATTCTACTCTCAATTACACAAGTTTCAGTGAGATCACTTTGAATTTGTACTGCTGTCACAGGACAGCACACACCCCAAGTGTGTAATTCTTCCCTGCCACAATTTAGTTTCTCTCACGTACTTCATAGCTGAATCACCACTTCTGAGGTTTAACAAGTACTGAATGAAAACTGTGATTCTTCAAATACACATTTAGGAAAATGTTAAGAAAGTAATAGAATACCCAGTCAGTTAGAGGCACAAGTTTTGTGGTATGTCAGAAAAACAAACTTTATTTGGAGCTTGAGAAAGCAAAGTATAAAACAATTCCATTAATTGGTAGAAGCCCAAAAACCAGTTCTAGGTTAATACCCAAATTCAGAACTGCAGATTACACTAAAGAGTTCAGTATTGCTGTCTGAGCTGAACAAGGCAGGAATTGAGGAGAGTTAAAAGTAGAATTAAAAAAACAACTTGCACACAGAACCCAACAACCCTTATTCTTATTTTACTCATCCACATGAGCAACACAGCTGAGGAGAGTATTTCAACAATCTGTGTAATTTTATCTTTCCTGTGTTCTTCTTTGGATATTATGTGTCATCCCTATTTGTACAATAGCCAAGTGCCTGATCCTACTTTCTTTGCCAGCCATACACACCATAAATCAGAGAGCACAGCTCATAAATCATGTGCCACTGAATACTGAATCAAACTAAAACACCCAGGCAAAGACTCCACTTGGTAGGAGTCATAGGACTGCAAGGGGGCTGAGGGCAGCTGGAGTTTCCCCCTAATACATGGGGATAGGCACAAGCATGGTTGTCCTCAGCAGTAAATATCCTCTCATAGGGTGCCTTGACCAAGCTGTCTGCATGGCAGCTGGGGTACAACCCAGCCTGCTCCTTCTCCTTGGCCTATTTCAAGTCCTTATCTATTCCCACTCCACATACATGAACTGGACAATGCAACTTCTCCATTGTTTTCCTGTATTCCCCTCACTCAAAACATTTACAAACTGGCTAAGAAATTCATAAAACTCAGACTTCTATGGCTAATGACTTTTGCTTTCAGTGATGTGAAGGTTTCTTTCAATTTTAGCTGAAGCCTATATTTATGGGAAGGTAATCAGTCAGCAAACAGGCCAGTTCTGCTCAGTGAGGTACTCCAGAAACATCCTTCTCAATCTGTAATGTGGCCCTGAATGTACCACAGCTGCTCACAACCTGCAGCCAGCCAGGCTGCTCATATGAGCACTCCTCAATCCAGGCAAAAGTGAGCCAAATCAGTTTAAACACCAGATCTTTACAATCCTTTCCCTTTCTATCCCTTCTTTCAGCAACGCGTGATGTAGCACCTGCACAGATGTTGTGCCACAGCTGGAAAGAACCATGTAGAATGAAGCTACAAAAAAAAA
>VZRU01019632.1:52635-143638 GCA_013398155.1 Pedionomus torquatus | reverse complement strand
TGCCCAAGGTGGAAAAAACCAGTTAAAAAGAAACCAAAAAAAAAAAAAAAAAATCTATATGCAAGGATCATCAGGAATGGTCTCAGCATCCAGCCCGCACACCCCTTCTCACAGCTCTTTGCAGTAATACATCTCTGGATGTGGGTGGGGAACATGCCTGTGCTTTGGGGAAGAGGAAGCTTGGAGTGACTCAGTGTTGTTTTTGGCTCTTTGTTTTTAGAGACATAGGGAGGAGAAGCTAAAAACATCCCCAGTGAGCTGAGAAAGCTTTCATTGTAGGTCTTTCTCAGAGCCTGATCTCTATTGTCGCAAGTAGTGTTAAAATACATGGAGGGTGTCTTAGAGAAGGTCCCAGATGATACTGGATGGTAGGGGAACAAAACTAAACAAAAACCTGGAAGAATGGTCACAAAACCATATGGCAGTGCCACTTTCACCACAGAAATCTTTATCATGCAACAGCTACTCCACTCTCACACGTTTGGTGCCATTCATGGAAACACAGCCTTCTGCTTGTGTGCCCACACAATGATCTCAAGAGAGCAAGGCAACTATCTCAGCCTATCGCGGTAGGAACTCTCCCTGCTCTTCCACCTTGCTCTTCTACAAATCCTGACTTAAGGAATACCGGGAAGTTTTACAGAGAAGTTGTGAGAACTGAGCAGTGCCCAGATATGCACACATTCCCACCACGCTGCTGGGAATAGAGCCCACATGCTGCAGATTTTCTAATGCCCTGCTCAAACTGCTCTGAGCCATGCAGAAAAAAAAAATTAAAACAACATGCTGTAAGGTAAGACATGCCAAATTCCCAGCTGGTGGAACCCCACTGAAACCTGAGGAACTAGGCAACAGCAGAACAGGCCCAAAATTGAATAGAAATTTATTTTCATAAATGAAGGCAAGATTTTGTTCCCAGTAATCTTTAGTGGTATCCACAAGCCAGAAAAAAACGCATTTGTGGGTGATTTTTTTCCTCCTATCCCTGAAGTTCAGAAGAGTTTGGATCTATGGGCTTGGTTCAGTTGTGAACCCAGATTAGGAAAGGGCTAACATTTTCTCACAGGCTGCCAACAGAGGTAATACTGAAATGCGTACGCTGTCCACAGAAGGTTAATCTCCATGGTAAGAGAATTAGGCTGAGGCAAAGGAATGACTCTACTAGGAAAAGTAGTTCTGCTGCAGCTGTCAGGGTTTTATATATATGAGCAGGCTTGCGGCTAATCAGTACTTTGAGTTTGAAATGGTTGGGACTTTGAGGAGTTTTTTTTTATTTTAGGTTTATTATTTCTTTTCAGAGGCAGAATCAAGCTCCACTCTGCACCCATCTGTCAGTTACGCAAGGGACTCATTTGGAGCTATGATGGTTTCATTACTGGAAACTCAGACCTTCCCTCTGCCGAGGCAGGTTTCAAAACAAGAAGTTGGTTGCCTTGGGACACAGAGACACACGCACTTCATCCAAGACATTTCAGAACTAACATTTGGAGGCCTGGAGCCCAGCTCCTGCTGGATACTCAAGAGTAAGAAAAAGCCCCAGGAACCTCTTCTAATCTAATGGCATAGCTAAAAAGACAGGCACAATAGCAGCATTTGGCCCCATCTGGACCCTCCTCAAAATGTAACCAGCTGTGGAGAAAAAAAAACACAGCAGCTGCAGCAGCTGCAACCCTTTGACCTTTGTGGTAGCTCCAGGAAGAACCATACTACCAAAAAAAACCCTCTTGAGCTCCTTCAGCACACAGCGATCAAGCTCATCTGGTCACCATTTTGTCGGACAGACATCTCTCGTAAAGCACTATTTCTTGCTGGAAAAGCTTTCAGTACTTTTAGCAAGCACAACACCTCCATAATATCTTTTAACTTTCTCATAACCAGTCATAGGATCCAGACCTACCAGCGACTCATTATACATTAAATTTCATTGAAGTATTCAGTATGTCATGTGGCAGAAACTGCATGGGTGAAGGTCACCACCATGGCCAAGACACAGGGGGAGGCCTTATTCACTTGAATATTCTCTAACTAACGTGCCAAGAAGTTGCACCCTTTACACATTTGAGACCTGGGAAATTAATCTGATGCTGACCAATGTGTTTGGTGAAGAAGCCCATAGCACTGCAAGACCTGATGTCCAGTTTAACAGAGCCCCGTGCCTACATCCCACCTAAATTTTGGTGGGAGTTTTGAAAATCAGAAGAAAAACTTGATTTTCCTCCAAAACTCCAGCAAGTTGCATACAGCGAACATAGACACCTGTCACAAGCTTCTAGTAGATTACACTTTTTTTTCTTGCCTTACATATAGAGACAGCATCTACAACAACATCACTGAACCAAGGCTATTAATTTCCCCAATATCAAGTTGGTTAAGATGAACCAAAGATGTTGTTATGGTGGATTAAGACTATGTAAAAAAGTGTATTTTAGCCACAATCTACTCATGATATGCTCCGAAGCTGAGTTGGGGCAAAAGAAAGTCTATAGGTTAGAATGAGAGAATATAGCATATCAAAATGCCACTACTCTATTTCTTTATCACCCTTTAAGTAGCATCAGGTACCATCATGTTGTCATGCCTATATTCTGCACTACAAAAATTCATTCTGCTTTTTCAGGTTCGTTTTTTCCAGCTACAACATAACTCATATCAAGATAACACCCATGAAATAAGGGATAGAGAGAAGGATGGACCAGAGGAACTTTGCTCCTGGAACAGACTGCTGTGGGTTGCTGGATAAGAACAAAAGCAGCTAAGGGGAGTTGAAAAAAAATGGAGGGAGAGTCCACCCATCACAGGGTAAAACCCCCTCATATGCCTGTATCCACCTTACTAAAGCAAAACCTTTTAACTGCGTAAACTGATAATCTAGGACTACTCCAAAACAAACGGAGAGTGCATACAGTTACTCTGTAATTGCCTCTAGTATGCCTAAACACTCCAGGATGCACAGAAAAGAGGCTTTTTTCTCTGAAGCCAAAATTTAAGAAAAGTAAGGTTATCTGCTTGCTAATAAGAAAGAACACTAAGTAGCAGCAATAGTACAGTGCCTTCCCACAACAGCATTCTGGAAATGACACTTGTAAACAGCTCCATCAAGTAGAGAACAATAATGCAATTTGGCAGAAAGAATCTTAGAAGCCAAGTTACACAGAGAAATTACGGTTAAAATTACATTAATCAAAACCAGTTAGGAAAAGATGAGAGGAAGACTCTGGCAGAACATGTCTGGGATGTTACCAATTAAACTTGTTTTTCTTCCTAAAAGGCAATAGCATCCTTTTTAATTAGCCTCTGTCACTGTAATTCTAACAATAACCCACAGCACAATTACTATTTGAGCTACTTGAAAACTTAAAGCATGCACCCAGTTTCTGTTAAAGACTGCTCCATGGACAACCAATGGAGCTGGGCAGAAAGGAATAAACACTTTATTTTTTTCATTTCTAAAGCTAAGTTATATTACAAGATTTATTAAAATGCTGAGAAGCCATTCTGGGAATAGGAAAAAAACAATGTATAACAAATAAATCAAACTAGCTGGGAGTCAAAAATAAGCAGAAAGATGTTTCTTTCCAGATTTAGCTTTAATGTTCTCTGTGGAGCAACACATTGGCATTTACAAAGGAGCACAGAGCTCTGTATGTACTGCTGCATCAGATGAGCTCACACCCAGGGGAAGGCACACACTGCTATTTCTGCTATTTCTCCTGTTCCTGCTGATGCCATTGGCACTGAAGAAGTTAATGCCTCTAGGTTGCAACGCTAACCCCAGCTTGGCTAATCCTCTGGCATTACTACACTTTGCAACATAAATGCTTGGCTGAAATGAGATTAGAAAACTTAATGGCATTAATGAAAGCTGGACATATACAAACTCCTTAAAACACAGAAACACCACATTTTTCAGGTTTGCTGGGCTAAAACACACAGTTTCTCTCCAGTTAGCTCCACTGATGCAAGTTGAGACCTTCCAGCTTCATCAGAAAAATTGGTGATTCTAACAAAAAAAGGTTCATCGGTAAGTTACTTTTTGCTCACTGAATTTGTACTAGAGTCTAGTGTTCAGAGCTCTTTTCCTTCTCCCATCCAAGGACACATCATTTGTACTTACTGTGGTGTGAATTATAGAAGACAGTTAAGGAGGACAGGAAAGGTAACAGTTTGATAAGAGTTTCATCATGCGTCATAGGAAAAAAAAAAATAAAAAATCACACTTCAAGGACAGCTGATAAGACCTGCTCTAGAAACACATATTAAACCAATTACATATTAAACCTGTGAAATACACCTGTTCTTGTTGATAATTCCTCTTAAATCCCGATTCTGACCTACAATCTATGGTGAAATATCTTAGTAGGGAAAAAAAAAATAATCTGCAATATTTTCAAGGTCTTTCTTTCCTGTGGAAATAAATTATTGCTAAAGAGGTTACAGAACTCTTCTCATCTTTACTAGAAAACAGAACACGTAGCTAGAAGATGTATCTGCTTCCCCGCTTTTTCAGTGCTTTTCCTGCAGCCATTCATACAAATGGATATTTTCCCCCCTTAGACAACGTTATTCTCTGAAACCCATTAAAGATCTAAAGAAGGCTTTTACCGTTAGTTCTATATTATGCATGTGCATGGTGGTGGCCTTTTCCCCAAACATGTGAATTGGCCAATTCCAATCTGACTACTTTTAACTTCCTTCTATTGTTTCAGAAGGACAAGACACAAAGCAAGATCATGAGTCAGGAGATCTGGAGAAGATTATTTTTGCCTACACAAAACATATCCCCTCCCTCCAACCGGTGAGATACTTCTATCTTGTAGTGTTTATTAGAGAGGAGTAAAACAAGCACTATGAGATAGACCAAAGCATGTTGGAGGATTGAGAGAAGGATTCAACAGTAATAAAAATAAAGAGAAAACATTCACAGAGACACTAAGTAGAATGCGAAATATCTACCTTCAGGCTTCAGGATGCCAGCCAAACATTAACTGTAGGAATTCAAAGGAAATCATCTCTAAGTAATGACACCATATAATTCTTTAATAGGATCTTACACCTTTATCAGAAGCATCTGGTAAAATATTGTTCTGGATGGAGTACTTGCCTTGACCAACTGATGCTAAAAAGGATAGAAATATGAGTATTTTGCCTGACAAAGGAGTAGCATGCAATGCATAACAAAGGCTATACCAGCCACGTTTTACAGCTTCACATATTCTAGGCATGTGTGGTTTCCATTAGATGCTAATAGATATTTTAAAATTGTCTCAGCTCTTTTACAGAATATAGTCTTAAAATAGCCCAGCGTAAGACTTGTGGTATGCTGGCACACACTATGTGTTGGCAGCCAGACGAAGACCACTGCTGGCATAAACAAGACACCTGTTGTCAGTGTTCTATCAAACATGATCATTTTAACATTGGGAAAGTTTGGAGTGGTTCCATGAAAACATCTCTGATGTCAAATTAGCATCCCAGCCAACCAGTAACTGAACTAAATTTTCAAAGCATCACCAGCTGACTAATAAACAGACATGAAAAATTTAGAGAGACTTATGGGTGAAACATAGTGCATGTTGAATTGAAATACTCACTTGCCAAAAAAAAAAAAAAAAAAAAAGGCAGATGCTAAAAAGTATTTGGAAGACACCCAAATGTTGCAAACAGGTATTTCTCATGAAAGCCCTAATGAATAAAAAGGGGAATGACTAGAAATGTCTGATGAAGCAGTCAGAAGAACATTTTTTAAAAAGCCACATCAGAGACTGAAGTCACAGCCCCAAAGCTCCTGTTACTAATCTGGGAACTGATGAACAAACAACAGGAATGGAATAGCCTGGATTCCACCAGCTAGGCTACTTCTGCCATTCTATGCTCTCCTAGAATGCCTTTTCTGTATTTTCTTTTGGAAACAAGTGCCACGACTGTTTGTCTGTACGAGTCAGCACAATGGCAGCTTGAGAACAACTTCAAACTAAAGCCAACAAAAATGAATCTGCAAGATGCTCTGGAGAACAGACATGTTTTGCAGAAGTATCTTGCATCAGCAACTGCAGCAACAGGGCATACAGAGGAGCATAGCTCAGCCAGAGCAGAAATACCCTGGGTACCATGCTTACTATTCCAAGGAATCCCAGAGACAGCACTGCTTCTTTTTAAGGCTATCCAGTTAGAGATACCCCAAGGGCAGCACCCAGAGAACATACCTTTTCCAGTACGCATATTGCTGCAAATTCACCTAAGGCACTACTTTCAGAACGAGCCTCAGTGAGGAATACATTTGTGACTCAACACTGATGACTGCAAGAAAATGTATCACCATTAATCCCATCATGATCTACCATATATGTAGCACTTCTCAAGACTGCCAACATTCTTTCTAACACCAGTTAGGCTATGAGTTTGATCACTATAACTCCAATCTTAACAGGAGAAGCTCATCAAACCCAAGGCTCGGCAAAGACTGAAGATACACTGAAGTACTGAATAAGAGCCAGCAGTGTGCCCAAGTCACCAAGGCAGCCAATAGCACCCTGACTTGTATTAGAAATAGTGTGGCCAGCAGGACCGGAGAAGTGATTGCACCCCACTACGCAGCACTGGTGAGGACACACCTCAAATACTGTGTTCAGATTTGGAGCCCTCACAACAGGAGAGACATTGAGGTACTGGAGCATGTTCAGAGAAGGGCAACACAGCTGGTGAAGAGAACAAGTCTTACAAGGAGAATCTGAGGAAACTGAGGTTGTTCAGCCTGTAAAAAAAAGGAGGCTGAGGGGAGACCTTATCACTCTCTACTACTACCTGAAAGGAGGGTGTAGGCAAGATGGGGGTTGATCTCTTCTCCCTAGTAACAGAGAGGAAATGGCTTCAAAATGCATCAGGGGAGATTTAGATTGGATATTAGTAAAAATTTCTTCACTGAAAGGACTGTGAAGCATTGGAACAGGCTGCCCAGGGAAGTGATTGAGTCACCATCAGTGGAGGTATTTAAAAGATGTAGTGCTGAGGGACGTGGTAACTGGGCAGTGCTAGGTTAACAGTTGGACTTGATGATCTTAAAGGTCTCTTCCGATCAACACGATTCTATGATTCTACTCTTCAGAATTATACCTGTAATATAAGGAATCTCTCTCATACTGAGAGCGGTAAGGAGGTACAGCAAAAAGATAAAGCTACCCTATTCTTCCAATAAAGTGAGGTATAGCCTCACTGTGCCATTGGTACATTATCTAGGATCTGATAGGAACGGTCATTTGATGTAGTAGAAGCACTTCTGATTCCTCCAGGCACTGGATGTCACAGAATAACAGTTTCACTGCCATCAGCCTGAACTGGTACCCTGTGGATAACACTGAGCTCCCAGACACAGACTCAGCTAGATAGGTGTAACCCAGGAATGACTTCACTCATCTCCACATTTATGTTGGCACAGTCAAAGCTGAAATCAGTGCCTTTGGAAAGGGCTCAAGAGGAAACACTGAGCAGAATGGTGAGGCAGATCCGTAACACAATAGAAACAGACAGGAATCCAGCACAATATAAAAACAAAAGGAAATTACTTTCCCATACGTTTGCTTTGTTTCCTTTGTTATTATTAATTTAGTAGCACCTTAAGGCTCCAACAATGATCAAGGTCTCATTTTGCTAAGCACCATGGAGACAGGCAGGATGAAATCTAGGCTCCAGAATCAAATTAGTACAATTTTGTTACTGATATCAGCATAAGTAGGATTTCTCCCAGAGCAATAGGCTATCCCTACTCTAAGGTATTTTTATCTAAATAAGCAAGACCAGTAAAGGAGGGAACAGAAAAACAGGAGCAGACAGAGATGAGGTTCAAAATTCAGAGCAGATCAGCCACAAGAGAGAATAGAGCTAGAACTCTAAACATTGCTTCATGCACTGCAGTCCATCACAACACAGCAGCAAGTTCTAGTAAGCTACACGGTACCAGCTACCAATAACACAGGGAAAAAATCCTCCCTACTCTTAAGCTAGTACTTAATACCCAAGAAAAAAAATGGCAGAAACAACGTATTCAACCCGAGAATAAAATTACCTTAACCCATTTAAGCTGGTGAAGATGATACTGAAGGAAAGAGGACACCAGCTCCATAGCAACTTGCCAGCTCTCTGGATGGAGTCTGATGTCCTCTGGGTCACGTGGGGAGCAGCTACAAGACAAACCTTACCACCGTCCTTAAACTCTGCTATTGAAGAGCTTCCTGTAGGTCAGATAAGCCTCTATGTCTCATTTGTTTTGACTTCTCTATATACACAAAATGCACTCACTATCTTGAGTGAGTGTATGGGATCTTGACATAGAAGTCCTAGTGGGTAAATTTCAATTAGTGTGACAAACAAAACAACAAATCCATAATTTCTGGACTCGCTTCCAGAACTACTGCAATTGCCTGAACTACTTTGGTCTTCAGTGGCATTACTTTAAGCACAAGGACGTTCAAAAATGAAAGAGGGACTGGACACCAGAATACAGTCCTTAATATCAAATCTAACACAACCTGCCCATAGAATTATTTTCTACTCAGCAACACTATGTCACTGCCTGGATGCACAGCCTGGGGCAAGAGGCTCCAAGGGGTGTTCAGACAAGCTTTCTCCTCTTGGGTACTGCACAGAAATATGGAGGTCCGTCCCTCTACTGCTCAAGATTATTTGTACAAATTACGCTAAATTGCCCACACAAAAATTATTACACCTTTTTCTTACAGATGGCAATAGCATGTCACCAGTAAATCAGTGACACATGCTATAATCCTGCAAGCCAAAACTTCCCAAGTAACCCTCCCAACAAGGGTGTGCAGTAGTACTTCATCATCTTTTTACGGTTTGTTTTGACAATGAAGGCCCTAATCTGGGGATATTCTGCAATATGCAGCTCTCTGGCTGACTTTTGTTCCTATGTGGTTTCAGTGCAGTTTCCTGCTTAAGGCTGTTGTCACAGCAAAGCAGCAGCTCCTCAGAAAAAAAGATCCAACAACATCATCTACTCAGCCAGGAGAAGAGTGGGAAATGCCGTAAACATACCTGGCACGTTATTCAGACAGAGAGAAGTCTCTTCCTCATGTTATTACACAACTAAACTGCATCCTCAGCCATGGACATGTACGGAAAAACAGTTGTGATGAAAGCTATAAACTTTCTCCACCCCAGTCTGAGAATTAGGTCTGATGTGGGAGACTGCTTTAGTTCTCACCCATTCAACCACCCCACCCTTCCATGCTGCAGGATTTACTCAAAACAGGTCTGAGCCACCTGCAGTGCTATCTTATCATGAGGAAAACATCATTTTCTATGAAATAGATCAGGTCACTTCATCTGTGCACCTCTACTAAACTCATAAGCAAAAATACTGGTAGGATCATAACAGTTCAGTGATGTGAAATATCTCTCTGCTTGCACACCCACTTCATGGTGAGAAGAGAACCTGGACACTGCAGAAATACTTTAAGTTGAGGTCAGTGAAACACTTGTACAGTCCCAGCTACTGGTACTAAAACACACATAAAAATAATCACATGCAGACACACAACAAATCTAAACCAATTAAAGAACAGAGTCACATCTTGTTTGTTAGTTTGGCTTTAATTAAGTTCACTGTCATGTCTTTGTAAGCCATTACTTTTGTTGGAGGGCTCCGCTGTCTTATAATTAACATCCTTTAATTATTCCATGCCCAGGCAGAAGTAATTTTAACCAGGGAGTTTTCCATGCAAACACACAGCCAGCAGTCTTCATTCTGTACTGCATCATTTATCTGCATTCCTTTTTTTTTTTTTTTTTTTCTGGCTTATTTCTGTCATACAATACACTCAGGAAGAAGGCAGAGTCAGCATCAAGAAAAAATAAACCACTGTTTTCTTTGGATAAGCAAGATAACATGATTCTTATGCACTTGTATGTGTATCCACGATCCCAAAGTAAAGAATCTCTTACTCGAATAGCCTGGAATGTAAACACTATCACAGCTGCTAATCTGGGTGGAAGGAAAAGAAGGGCAGAAAAAGTTGCTGAAAACATCTTTTCCTTTTGCTGATGTTGTTCTCAAGCAACTAACCCAATTCTGGTTTCATTTACACCAGTGGAATACTGCAGCCGTCAAGTTCTGCATCTAAAGCAATACAAGCATGGGATTGCTACAATCCCATTTTGTGGGCTACAAGATTATTCCTTTTTGAAACTGTACAAGTTAGATCAATCTAGACAAGGAGATGCTACTCTAGCCTGAGGCTCATATGCAGACCTTTATACGTTAAACACCATCCCCTAGCTTTGTTATAAGGAATTCTGTCTTTACATGTGAATTTCCCTCTCTATTGGCTGATGTCCCTTGTAGAGGTTTTGCAGTGTCCTCAGGACTTCAGCTAGAAAGCAATTCCCTGCTTTCTGTCTTCAGTTTGATACTGACTTACAGATGAAGAGGCCCTTTCTGACTTGAATGGCTGAGGAACAGTAACAACTGCTCCACCAGAATCACTGCAGGTTTATTTCAGTGTATCTGCAATCACAGTTTGTTACCAGTTCTGTAGGTTATTTAAACAGCCA
This sequence comes from Pedionomus torquatus, assembly GCA_013398155.1. NCBI lineage: Eukaryota > Metazoa > Chordata > Aves > Charadriiformes > Pedionomidae > Pedionomus > Pedionomus torquatus. The sequence goes on along the minus strand of VZRU01019632.1, from coordinate 133,072 downwards.
GAGTAAATAACAGGTCTGCAGCAAACAAGCAAGCAATGTAGCTGTCCTCTGACACAACAGATGACGCTTAAGCACATCTGAAGGAGTATGTCCACAAGAGGGACATGGAGTCATGACAAACACGAAAGAAACAGAAACTTTGTCTTTGTCCTGATACTCTAAAATTAATGTAGAATGGGCTCAACCCCAGCATATTCCAAATGCAACGCTAGGTATCTACAATGATGTCTATAAATGCTTGCAATTTTGCTGTCATCCCCAGCAGTATCTGTAGTGGGCACCCTCACTGCAGCCAGGTCTCACCTGCCTCTAAGAGATTGTGCCAGGACTCTCCAACCCAGTACATTGCAAGAGGGATTTAAACATGCCAGTTCTGGCATTAATGCGTGGTCCTGAAGTACAGTTCCTGGTATACTCGGGTGTCTATAAAACCTACACTGTTTCCCCACTCTGGAACACCCTGAAGATGTGGCTGACCACAAAGACACACAGAAGAGACCTAGATGAGAAGTCCGTCCACTAAACTGGATCTAAAGATCATACAGCTCATCAGAAATTAGAATCCCTCACATTTCATAGCATCTCCTGGCTTCTGTCAAGACGGAGAGCCAAGTCTGCATCTCAGTTACCTGAGCTGAGCTACCTAACAGATGTCCTAAACTGATGAAGCCACCAGAACTGTGGTGGTCTTATTTCAGATGGCATCATTTTGGCACATGTAACCTACTGACAGGACAGGATGCACACTCTGCCTGGTGCCAGTGCCTCTTAACACCAAGAGAGCAGTTTCGCTCGGGCAACAAGAACCCACACTCTCAGCTCTGAAGCCCCTCCATTCATTCCTCAGACTGCTTGGGAACATGGAAAGCCCTGAAGATCTCTCTCATTTTCTAAATTTTCCTACAGCTGATCCATCCAAAGCCAATTATAGTGCTTGCCAACTAGAAAAAAAAAAAAAATAACCACCATATGGAAATGATACATGACAGTAAGGAAACTGAACTCCCTAGGGAGAGGGGGAAAAAAAAAAAAGTAGCAACAAAACCCAAACACAACCATTCACAAGATGATTATTAAATAACAGTGGAATATAAGTGGGAAGTGATTGAGGACACTTCTCTTACACCATTTCTATGACAGCATAATACAATTAGCAGGGCTCCCTTTGAGCAAAGATCAATGACCTTTTTAGTGATTAAATTAATTTAACCAGTAACATTATACCTCTCCTCTGTAGCTTCCTTTTTTGAACACAACTGCCTGTTGACATTATCCCTTCAATTCCCACATTTTCAAACTTTTAAAAATGATATAAGTACTAAAACTCTGCATAGTCTTATTCTTGTGGTATGGAAGAGAAGAAAAGAAAATTTTCTCTGATGTCCAATATGGCACACTTTTTTTTGGGAAATATTACAGAGAACAGATCTCTTGAACAATATCTCAGACATGATGCTCATGTTCTTCACACCCTCAAGGCCAAACTATAGCCCAGCTTACCACAGCTGCTTTGCATTTAGACAAATCTGTTGAGGTGCTCATGGTTATTGTGATGCAGACCAAGATTCATTTCAGGTTACATTACTGTGCTCAAGTAGGCAGTCCTCTTGTTTTTAAGAGCTTCCAGTGAAGCATCTGCTCCATTTCAGAACAGTTACAATGTGACAATAACATATTTGTAACACCAAAAGGAACCACTGAATGTGACCTCCCTAATGTCATGATATACTCACTCTATACTAGGGTGTTTGTTAAAAGGGACAGCCAGCAAATCTTAGCATTTCCCATAAACTCAAGAGCAGAAGCTGAAAGGAGTGCATATGGTGACCTGTGACATTTATTTATAGCTTCATTTTCTGGCAATCTTCACATAGGCCTGTAGAGCAGAGAACTAAAAACTTTGCTACCCACTTGGTTTCCACCCAAAAAATTAAACCAGCTACTCTCTTTCACCATTCTTTACTCTTTTTGTTCCCTCTCCCCTCCCAGTTCTGCCAGCTTTGTCTGCACAAGGCAAAGTTTGATAAGTAGGCACCCCACCCTGAACTCCTAACCCTTTTCTTGAGCCTAATCCACTGCCCCATTCTATCAAACCCACCATGTTGTCAGAGTCTTCAGCATCTGGAGCTCAACCCAGCTTCAGAGTAGCTGAGTCTTCCTTCTTACATCACTACATCCTAACGTCCTTTTCCATAGTTCTGAAGTCGTCTTGCCCTTCATCCATCATGCCAGACTAGACAAGCTCAACTATCTAAACTTCTCTCCTGCTATTCTACATCAGTTAAATCTGCTAGTCTACTGCTGGATTAACACCAATTTTTTTTTCAACCTGCTCTGCTTGCATTTCCCCCTCTCTGTGTCAATTGAATCCCTTCATTGGCATCCCAGCTTCTAGTCCATATCTCTAGAGGAGTCACCTCTGTTCTTCAGTGCCCATATACTCCTCTCCAAGATTACCGTGTACAGAAAAATGAAACTAGTTTAGATCAAGCATATAGCAATGTGCAATGTTTTCTTCTTCCCAGTGAAGTTTTCTAGTGGTGTTGGGCTGTAAACTCTATGGCAAAGAAGCAAATATCTCTGCATTTGCTGTGGTTGATAACAGCTGATTTTGGTCAACTTCTTTGGCTGATGCAGCAGTACAACATCATCACTATCCTTCCCACAAAAGGGACATGTTTCACCAGGGTGGTCTCTCTAACATCCTAGACCTGCACTCGAAGAAACCATGAAACCATTCTGGTTTTGCTGAGTGACTTTAATCTTCAGTAAGGAATTCAAGGACACAGTTAGTCACACCTATGCAGACTGGTTTTAGACAGGACCAAGTTCTAAACCATGATGAGGAATTTTTTGGGAGCATGCCAGGGACAAGGCAAATAACGTATAAAGGTACAGATGATTAAGTTCCCATCTCTTAGAACACTTCTAACATGCTTTAACATAGACATAAGCTTAAGGACTTAAGTGATCTTCTCCTGCTACCATTGTGCGAGTACCCATGCAAAATAACAGAGAGATAATACCCGCTCTGAACTAACAGCTTAGTCACTGCTTTCATAAAGAGTATGTGTGTGTGTGTCTATATGTGGACACAAACATACACATATAACATCACAGATTCTCTACCTTATAAAGTAAAAAGTGCTGTAGACTCATTTGTTGCATTTGATAAGTTCACGTATAAACATCACACTTTAAAAATAAAAAAATGTTCAAAAACAAACTGATAAGAGCTATACATGGCTAGGAAGATTAAAGCTATTAAATATACAGAAGCATACATTGCCCAGTGATGTGTTAATCTGTGGTCTATAATAAGGCAGCTACAGACACTGTTCAGGAAAAGCTTTCACAGCTTATTTGGGACTCAGCTGATACAGATACATTGATATTGGAGCCAGCTTTTTGCACTTATGTGCAAAAAGGTATTATTTAGACAAATGTAGAATTTGTACAAAGCCTTGGAACACCTCTCCCGTGACATCAGGTAACCAATGACTGAAAATACATATTGTATATTTCAAAGTATTCTCAAAATATATGTTTAGGACAGAATTCCAGCAAATCGTTGCACTTAAAACTTATCCCCCTTTCCCACTCCCAAACTATTAATACCAACAGTCAAATGCTGAAGGACAAAAGAACAGTTTGGCTTCAGTCAGACTGGTGAAAATCTGGAGCAACTCAGCTGAGGCCAGAGTAACTGAGATCAGAGTTTGGCCTGGACTCAACAAACTAAGCCAAATTCATTACCACACTCTTTCCCTACATGTCTGCATATTAAAGAGCACGTTTTTGGTTTTGTTTTGTTGTGGGTTTTTTTTTTTCATAAGTGCACATTTCAGCCAGTCTAAAAGTACATTCTGTAGTTGTAACAAAAATGCCAACTGACGTAAAGAAGCTCCACAGATTTAATAATATTTTGCTTGGAAATGGGTGTAGAAATGCATGTATTTTCTAATCCAGTCTGCCTTGGCTCTGAGCTGTAGGAAACACCTTTCTGAGAGGGAAGAAAAAGGAAGCTTTTCTCCTACATAGAAAGCTTCAGCAAATATCTCAGCACCAACAGCTATTTTTATCAACCTGGACATTGTTTTCATCCAGACATTAAGGAAAATTTAATCAAAATAAACAAATGAGAAGCAGATGGAGAGACACCAGAAGATTTTGGGCACGCTATACCAGCCCAGTGTGAAAACCTTTCTTCCTGCCATCTTTTCTAGGTCCCAGCTCACTGAGCATCAAAGTACTGAATGAAATAAAGTAGTTATCTGTCTGCCTCTTTGGCCTTCTTTCAAGAGAAAAAGTTACAGACTTGCCAAGTTCTGCCTCCACATAAACAAGTTATTTGTTAGTCAGTTTTGGTCCATATTCAGGAACATGGGCTGTAAAAAACCTGGGCCCAGCTCTGAATCTGAAAGAAGGAAGGGAAAGGGGCTAAACACAGTTATGAGTGCACCAGATGGAGTATAAAAGGCATTGGTGGAAGGATTTCTTCATCCCTTAGCATCACCCATCCCTGTACACTATCTGTGATGTACACAATCAGACTTTGACTATACTTCCAAGCACTAAGGCAGAGCTATACCAGACAGTTATTTTGGATTCAGACAATGGCAACTAAAACCAGAATCCAGCTCCCAGAGCCAGGATACAGTTTGCTCAGTAGCAACAAAATAATTTAATTTGCCTCTCCAAGAATGACAGAGGTCATTCATTTAATTCTCTCTTGTGGTGCAGCAGATTCTGGAGGGGGTGACTGGGACCTATAGGAAGGTCAACTGAGGAAGCATTCCAGGGAACCTTCAGAAGAATCAGATTTATGGTCAGCCTATCTTTTTTGCTTTATTCCTTCAGTTTTCCCATTACCTCAATGACTCCCCTTCCTTATGTGGACACCCTCACGCCACTCATATACTTCCCATCTACACAGTCTCTGCCCATGCAATAGCTGTGAACTGCTTCTCAGTTCTTCTCCACCTTCCACCAGGCACCTCCACATATCTTCCCATCTTTAGCTCCCACTCTGGACCTGCTAAGCTGCTGAAGTGAGAAAGAGGAGATACCCAGGTCTGCCCAAGAAGGGAACTGTACGTATGCCAGTGTACCATGGAGCACAAGGACAGACAGTCACCTTCAAGGTGTGGAGGAAATGAGTGGCAGAGGCATCAACTCATCTACCATTCTCAACTCCAGCAGCTGCAGAGGCAGAAGGCAATGGACTATTTGCAGTAGTATGCTGCATTTTTTCCTTTGGCTTCAGTGAAAGGGCATTTACTGCTCAGTGCAGCTCCTGAACCACCTATCACTGAAGCCAGAGCCAGACCTATTGTCACACTGGAGACCATTAGCCCAGTTCACATCCGTACTGAGGCACATTTATACAGCTATGGCCTCAAAGTCAGCACTAGCGACTTTCACATTCGCTTTAAGGTTGATCCTCACTGCCAGACCTTCTCAAAGTAGCTGCAGAGTAAATTAAGTCCAGGCCTAACAAAGCCTATTTATGCTGTCTCATTTAGCAAAGCTCATGTTTATGGGGATTTATTAGGCACCTAACTGCATGAAAGAGGAAAATATTTGCTTGTAATTTCAATTGCTCTTTACGACTCTGACTCAGTGGCCTCTGAAAGCCCACAAATATTTTCCAATAAGGAACTGGTTCAGACTGCTGTCCACTGAAAATAAGAGACTGAAGACAAACAGATTTGATTCATAAGCTTCCCCCATCAAAAAACAATAACAGCAAAAACTGGAAAGGATCCAACTTTTGCTGTTGTAATGTGACAGAAGTCTTCAGTTTGGATATCTACACAGTACAGCAATTCCTTCAGTCTTCAAGGAGCAAGTGACTTAACTAAATAGTGAAATGGGCTGCTAAAATAATCTCAAAAGTACAACCACATGGTCATCATTTTGACTCTTGCTACTAACCAGCTTCAGTGACTATTAAACCAGAGATTTCTTACATGTAAACACCTTCCAGACTGAATCCAGGCATAAAATTATTAACAAGGGATTTTCCTCTGAAATTCAGGCTTAAATACACATGCACCCACATGAACAGGACCCAAAGAACTCTCAAAAGCAGAGAGCTGGAAATTGTAAAACCAAGCAATAACTAAATAACTGAGTAACTGCATCAGATTAGTGATTAGGTGGAAGAGGCAAAAATCAACGAAGTTAAATAAACCATGCCTGTCTGCATCAAGAACAGTGTGTTTCAATATCACTAAGGCTCCTTGTTTCTTTGGTCAACAGTGATTACAGCAGTTTACTCAACAACTGCTATTGGCTTTCTGCTTTCAAGTTGTGAGGAAGCGTTTTAGGATGTTGTCAGCTGCACTAATTTCTCCTACTTTTTTATGAAAATAACTGTTATGGAAATAACTTGCTTGGTAGCTAGTTCTTTACATCTTCTTTCTGACGCCAGAACAGCCAAGGCACAAGCCAAGATGTCAAACATTTTGTAGGCTGGCATGTTGAATTATGTTGTCTCATCACATGGAATTCTTGGACTTGAATTGGTATTTGTAGGTATTCATGCTGGACTATATGTTCTTCTTCACTTCCTATGTTTCCCTCTGAATATACCCTGAAATCTTCATATAAGGCCACTGAAACTCACCTGAGAAAATACTCAGAGAATTAAACTACATCCACTCATCCAAGAGAATTACACTTAACAGTCTGGGGGTATAAGGGGTGGTGGGTGTTGTTTGTTTTGTTTTTTTTAAATAAACATTCATTCACTTTGGGAGGAATGTCAGACTTACAAATCACTGTGAATATAAAAATCATATACTAATATGCAAATTGACATGAAATTATGAGCTATTAATTTTTTTTCAGAGACTATTCGTTGTATTCTGTCTAGGGGACCACAATATATGCAGAACTCCTCTGGAAATTGATCCATAAGTGACTTGACTTTAGGTAGATATAGGAAAAATATATATTTGAAAGGAAAAGCCCTCAGAATTCCCTTGCTTTTGATAGCCACAACCACCTCACTGTTTCTTGGCATTAATTTTGCACTGTAGTAGTCCATATTTCCCTTTCTATGTGACTGCAGTTTCTATACTTTAAATATTCACAATGATTGATATGATAAGCTGTTAGAGTGAATCACACCAGTGGGTTTAAACACAAAAATCAGATTCAGAAACATTTTAACGACTTGATACTCTGGGAATGAAGAAGCTACGAGACAAAACAATTACTAGCATTACAGCTTCCAGAATATTTATCAAGCCATATATTAACGCTGGCATTAGTGTCTACTGAGCAGAATCTGATGTCCCCTAGGAATGGGTTTCTGTATTTGTTTGTTCTTTATACCACAAGGAATCTGTCCAAAACTGTGTACTAGGAGGATTGTGCAAATTTTTGCATCTCTAAGATTTGTGAAAAATCCTTTACCTCAAAAGTTTAGTTCCAAAACTATTTCAATCAATTGGTTCTCTTTCTGTTTTTCTGGTTCATTTTATGGTTGTTTATTATTTATTATTTATTTATATTATTTTTTATTATTTTCTTATTCCTTTATTAAAGGAATTTGATATTTCATGACAACCTCACTCACCACATAATTAAGGCAAGCTGCCTCTTCCTTCTCCCAACTTTTTTTAGTAAGAGAATCTAAATCAACTTGTGTGAATTACCACTACTATTTTTTTTTTAAATAGGTAGTTTCTGGATCCAAGGCAAGAGTTATCATTTTTCATATTTTGACAAAACACAGAATTTCCTCCCCCTCAACAGAAAAGTTTCAAAACTCATTGCAGCAATATCATCTTAACTCTGGATGAAGTGAGATCTTATTTTTCTTGAAATACTTTTCTTAGAGGATCTTTGGAACAAAATAAGAAAGCGTAGTTAGAAAGAATACAATGAAATAGTACAACACACAGCTTCCCGGTTACTTGCCTTTAAAACAAAAGAAAGCAAGTTTCTTTTGCATAATCACATTTTCTGTCGAGAAATACTGCTTAAGGAAACAAAATTAGCTTCCCACTAAGTGACATACACTTAATATTTTTAACAGAAAACACGAGAGGCTCAAACATGACCTGCTTGATAAGTGATACAACTGTCCCTGCTCAGAGCTTTTCTATGCCCAATTTCTTCCCAAAGACACTGATTTCTCAGGCAGCATTATTACCAGGGAAGCCAGAATGGTATTAAGAGACTACAGGGACACACACTTTTGTCCACCAGGAGCAATATCTCCTGCCCCTCCTAAACTGCTCCCATCAGAAGAATGCTATCTTGTGTTCACATCAATTTCTTGAAGACAAATCAGTACTAGTAATATTTAAAGCTATTCTTGGGTTGCCATGTTATTCTTAACCCAGTCCCTGAGCTTTATGATGTCTTAAGTTTACTATACGTCAGCATATTAACAAAAGATTTTTCACATCATCGTTGGCATTCTATCAAGACTAAATATAGCACACAACCATGAGAGAAAACTGATATATGGATCATGAGATTGGCACAATCCAAGGGCCAACACATTGCCTTTTGATTTTAGAGGACCATCACCATGAGGAAGACTCATTCACTTATTTATCATTTCTCCCCTTTCAGAGATTACAACAAACCAGGATCTTTACCATAGACCATGAATCTTGTAAATCTGTGCTACATTCTGGAAAGTCCTTGATCTCATATGGGTGCAGATCAAACACTTGAATCCTACTTTCAAAGATGGAAAAAGTCTGCCTTCACAACATTGCAATTCACATGATTTCATCTTGGAGCTTGTGATCAGCTCTCAGTCTTGTGATTATCAAAAAGTTCCAGCTTCCACTTTGAAAAGCCAGTGTTTAGTTTCACTGTCCTCAGAGAAAGCCATAATTCTTTAGTACCCTTAAACCTGAAATAGCTCAAAAGCTAAATCACAGAAGGCAACGTTTAACTCTTTGTAAAGAAAAAAGGCTTCTTTTCACTGTACTTTGGAGTTAATCCTTCTGTTGTTCCTTTTCCTGCTTTGTGGAAAATATCTCTCCCAAAAAAAACTCATGTTAGAAAACATATTTTGAAATATTGAAAGCAATTCTGGATTCAGAAAGATAATATAGATTTTTTTTTCCTTGCAGTTCCTCCATAATTTTTCATTACTCAGTGTACTGATAGTCGCAGCCAGCAGTATTTAAGAAGTACTTAAAATTATTTCATTTATATTTTATTTATATGCATTATATTGTTTAAAATGGTAACCACTGTTCTCCCATCTACAATGCATTTTCAATTTTGCAACAGCCACTACATAACCCACTGCCACAACATGTAGCATTTATATGGAAGTTTTATATGGAAATTTTAATTTAAGATCTCATAGTACCTAGAACCTTTTAGAAAATAAGTTGTTGCTTTACAAAAAGAGTAGCCTGAGATTAAAAAGAAAAGAGAGATACTGATGTACTGTTTATTTCCTTCCCTTTTCTGATGCTTTAAGCTCAAACCTTCATTATAAACTATACTTAGAATTATTGGGATAGATTTATTCTTAATCGACCAAATCTGTCACTCTGGATTTTACAGACCAGGAATGACAGGAGCAGCCTTGAACAGCAAAATCATTTGGCTTCCTCTGCTTTGAGATCACATAGACTTGGAAATTCTCTTTTCATTTATAGCCATGGTTTTCTTCAAAAAGAAATTCTCCAGTATTCTCATTATGAATAATAACAATAATAAAAAAAAAACAAAAACAAAAAAAAACAACAAAAAAATCCTACCAAAACCACAATAACTTTGATACTTATCACCCTTATATTCGCCTTAATACAATCCTCTCTACAACACTTCAGCAAAAGGGACTAGAAAGAACAAAATTAATTCTTCTTTCTCTTTAAAAAAACAAACCAACATACTGACAGAATTAAGAGGATTCTCCTCCAGCTGCTTCTAGTCTAAAAGCCATCTTGCAGATAGTAATTCAAATTGTACCCAAAGTGATACTTGGGAACATTAAAAGCATATAAAACCCTAAAAACAATGAAGTTTTTTTTAAACTGTATTGTACTAAATTACTAAATTAGACTGGGGAAAAAAAAAAAAAATCAAGTTCTGAACATGTCCAGATAAAGCTAGAATGCCAGGCCTGATACATAGATAAAGCAAATGAGATATTGGCAACAAGTAGTCTGACCTCCAAAGTAGTTCAACATTGACTAAGTAGTTCAACAACTCAGTCAAATATTGTACAAAACTGTCAGATTTATACTGCATAGATCAGTTAAAAAGATTTATGTTTACACTAATAGTTTGTAGGCATCTATTTCATTACATTCTTTGGGAGGCTTGCAAAAACACTTTATTACAAACGAAGAAATTCTTCCTGTACTTCTAAAGCAACAAAGAGGAGATCATTACCAGAAAGCAGAGTACTCCAAACAGCTGAAAACACAGAGGGGAAGTAAAAATGGGTTTATGCAAATTACAATCTGGCCAGAAATCTGGCATTAGAAACAGGGAGACAGCTCCAGATCTCCAACTCTGTATCTGCTGATCTCATCACTGCAATTACTCCCACCTTCCTTAAGATCTTGCCCTTAAAAAAAAACCCCAAAAAACACAAAAAAAAAAAAAAAAAAAACCACAAGACAAAAAAAATCCCCACCACACCCCCAAAACTACCAACGATGTCACAGCCAAAACACTTCCTTCTTTCAAAACTCTCAATACAGCCTTTACATAAACAGTTCCTGTATAGACTACTGGAAATTCCACTGTTACCATCAGGAAGAAAATGCAAGTATCAGACTATCCAATATCACATCCAGCAGCTTTCAAGATCCTAAAAATTTTTCCCCAACTTCTCCTTGGGACATCCTTCTTGCCAAATCCTATAATGAGTGAGGATTCAAGTGAACATCTATTTTGGGTAGACAAACTAATGAATCCCAATACTTCAAGAACAAGCACATTTGTTTCAGAGACAAGCTTCTCTGAAGTAACCAGTAGGTAACCAGTGACACTAGCAGTGGCAACAAGGCCCCTCAAACAAAGAAAAAGTAGAGAAGGAAAGGAGGGTTCAGAAGAGTATCATTGTCACTTCAAAAATCACTGTGTATCATTGCCTTAGGCTTCAAGCCATGGGTGGAAGAGGGACACAGCTGGGCAGTTCTTGAGGATGGGCTGCCTGACATGACTATCCTCATGTGGCTTGTGATATTAAAGGCTCAGTGAGCCTTTCATCAGGGGCTCATCATTGGGGTAGCCTCTCAGCAGGAGCCATGGTTGCCAATGGTGACCTGGTGACCAGAAAAGATTCTCAAGCCATCGGGGCACTGATGGAAAAGATCTTGATGTCTATCCTATGGAAGCCAGAGATGAGGACTGATGGAGTTCATAGAACATCTTTGGGCAGTAACATAATCACTGACATCTGTCCTGGTGACTGGAAAAGTTCCTCCAGCCGTTTCAACCTTGGTGAATATCCAGGATGTCCATCTTACAGGAGCCAAGGATGAGCAATGTTGGAGGTGGTGGAACATCTAAGAGCAGTAATTCTATGTTTTGTATCTAGAGTAGTGTGTGTATGTTACCATTATAACCAATATTGTAGCTATATGATTGTGACTGTTAATAAACTAGCTGCAAAATAGAGACAGCAATGGAAATCATAATGATTATATCTCATGATGTCACATGCCAATAATTACCTATTGCCAGCTACATCTAGCTGGATGGGCCACATTTACTTATCATGGAAAAAGAACGTGTATTCTGTATATATTCAATAAATATCCCCATGCCATCTCTAAAGAAATGCAGCTATGGTAAAGGAGGTGGACAGCTTTACTGCCTCAAACAATATGGTCATTTTCTTTTTTTCTTACTCATGGCCTAGTGTGAATCGAATGCAGCTGTCTTGGCACCCTAATGGTTTTGTTTGGTTTTGCAGCAGACAATTCTCCCTTTAAACTCCACTACCTCCATTGTGTTAGATGTACTGTGCAGGGTAACGTGTAAGGCTAGCAGGACTGAAACTCAACCAGCTCTTTCTTTATAGCTATTCTGAGCTGCAATGCAACAGCAGAGAGCACTCTAGCCCTTCAGGCTACACTAAATGTCCCCAAATCACCCACCAAAGTCTTTCTTCTGCAAGCTTCACCCAAGTTTCATGTTGCTGCACCACCAATTTTCTTGAAGTGGAAGTTTCGGCCATCTGCAGTGGAATTAACAGGACAGAAGGGATTCTGATAATCATCTCCAAAGCTTCAGTCTGACAGAAGTGCTGTTCCTGTGCCCAGATTGGGGACAGGTGAGTTTAATCTCCTGAAGAGATGATGGCAGTCAAAAAATTCCCACCTTGAAAGTCTAAGCAGTTGAACCTAGAAGCCATTGAAAGACCCAACACCTACCTGCATCTGTGAGGTAGATGGAGATGGTGACGTGAGGTCTGTGGAGATGCTTTTATATTTACTTACAGAATAGATCCACAACAAGAAGCTGAATGGTTGCCCTTTCAACATAGTTCTGATTCAGCTCCAGTTCCAGGTAAAACTGTCGTCTTTCGTTCTGGTAAAACACTTCCTTATGGATAAGAAGCAGGTGAAAAAGACATCTGCCTATGGGTTCTGTGTCTTCCAGACAACCTACCGGCAAAAAGAACATGGTCTCTCTCTCAGGAACCAGCAGTCCTTCCCAAAGAGCATTAGGTTTTACTCAAACAGTTATTCAAAGCATGTGATGGAGTTTGGGTTCAGTTCAATTTTGGGTTCATATTATCAAAAACTTCAGAAGAGGTGGCCAGACTCAAGCTGTGGTTCCACAAACATTTCTACCACATCTTCCCTTCACCACAGTTGGTCCTTCCACTTCACAAGGATCTGCTGCCATCTCTCATACCTATGGCCCGTCAAGATGAATCCACTGAGGGGGACCCACAAACATTAGATACATCAGCATTACCATAACTTCCTCATACTTCCCAAGCTGCTGAGGAATGGGAGCCAGTCGAAATAGGACAGCCATAGCAGGCAAACCACCCAGAAGAAAACATCTCTTTAGGACCTCACAGTCTCAATCAGACATTATTTTGAGGATATAAATTTATTGCTCTGGAGGAAGTGCACTACATCGCTAACTTTTTTATTTAATTTCTTTTAAATACAACTGCTCTGCCTATCCTTGTGGGTCCTGTTGCTTACTCAGGCCAGGTTCAAGGAAGTCCTGTGTCCTGAAGCCTCCATATACAGCAGAGTACAGGAATTAACCAGTAGCTAGGAAGGCTGCCCGAGTACACTACTGCTCCAGCTGCTTGCAAGAAGAGATCCAAGCAGGAACATCAAGCCCCTGGCTACTCTAGTCCTATCTACAGGATGTTCTTTCTGCTTTTTCCACAAGTCTTTTTTTTTGTGGATGGGTTGCATCTGAAACAGCATCCTCAGGCATACCTCGTGCCATCACTTTGTTTCTGCCACTCCCATATTTTTTATTTCTCTTCACCCAACTCTGCACCCAGAGATCATTTCAACTCTTCCCTTCAAGCTAGAGCTAAAGATACCATCTGCCATCAATGAGTATGCATGTGGCAGTAGCACGCAGTGATGCAGCCACTCTACTTTGCCTTTTAAAATGCGTTTCCCAGGTTCTGGAGTTTAACACCCCTGGGGCCCTGCATAAGCCTTTCCCAGTTTTGAGGGGTTTAATGATTGTTTGTGGTGTTAGTTTGTTGTGGTTTTTTGTTTGTTTGGGTATTTTTGTTGTTGTGTTTTCTTTTTTTTTAAAAAGGGAGGAGAAAAAAAGCCACGTTTCTCAGTCTGCAATTTTACTGATCCAGAAGTTATAATTTGCCTGTCAATACTATAGCCAGTAAGGTTTGTCTTCATAAACCTCTTACTTAACATCAATTTCACTTGATCTAGCTTTTATCAGACGAAAACAGAAATAAAGAGTTTAAGTTCTTAAGATTAAAGGGGCAAGAAGTATTTCTTCCCACCCTATGCTTGCCTCTATTTTTGCCCCTTACTGTTTAGCTCTGTAGATGCATCTTATCCGAGCCCAAACCATCCTTCCTTTCTCTGCCCCCATTCCCTTTTACGGCTGCTCCTGTGTAAATCAGATTTTTCCTGAACAGCTTTCGTTAATCTGTCAGCTCAGCATGGACTAACCCCATCACTTCCTGCCTAAAGATAAGTATCTCCCACGGCATAAAAGCTGAAAGGAAGGGATGCTCTAAGTCAACAGCTATCTCTGTAGCACTGAGGGGAAGAGAAAAGGCATCTCAAACACTATCTTTACCACCAAAACAATAGCACTGCAAAATGCACAAGAGGTCAGTCGTGTCTACCTGTCCCCTGGACAACATCGGAACTGGACACAGTGTGCATTTCTACTAAAAAAGACAGTGTGGATCTTCACCATTTAACTCTCTTGAAATTGTGTTTTTTTTTTTCTTATTGATCATTACTACCCTATTTTACACTCTCCATAAGGCATCCAACTGGCTATCATTGCCTGAACAGTGATAATCCTGAAAGGTTACAGCTCTCATGTTAAGTCCACAAGTCCCAACAAAGAAAATTCAACCTAATATATAACCTTTTCTTCCTTACACACATCCAGCAGAAGAGATTCATACTCTCATTTCTTCATCATCCCCTACTCTTGATGAGCTTTCTAGAAGTTCAATTTTCTGGGGTAGAAGCAGGAGGTGAGAACATGACAGTGCTTATGAGGATTTTGGGGTGGACCCTGTTACCCCCTAGGTGGCTCATAGCTCATATCATATCAGAGGTGCCACACAGCTCACACTTAGCCTGAGGGTATCAACCGAAAACAGAAGGGATCCCAGATTTATTATGTTCAAATGATCACACCTTAAGGCACATCCAAGCCTGCACGTGTTTTGGGAGTGACAGGAACAGATGCTGTAAAATTCATTTAAAGAACAACATATAATTGTGACAGCTTGTAACACCTTCCCTTTTACTGGTTGCATTTGCTGTAAATCCTCCTGCTTTTTCATCCCCTGGCAGGTACCAGGAAGCATTACCTTTCAATGAAATATTTGCACCATTAGCTAACCTCCACTAGCTAGGCTAGTCATTGGGTACTCCATGTTTCTGGGCTTCTTCTATGACTTCAGTCTTTTCCTTTACACTCTGCTCTCACACCCAAACCCACACAGACACTGAGAGTCAGGCTGGCCCAGCGAGGCACGGAAGAAGCAAAACAGCAACAGCAACATCCACAGACAGTGGTGGCCCTGCTGGTTTACAAGCAAATGCTGAAAACCACATAGACACACCATTACATACAGATGATGTGGCTGGTGACAGCAGAGTAGAGGTTTAGAGACTGAGCGACATTTAGTCCCCAACAGCAGCCTCCAGTGGGCCCTGCCAGCCCACAGACACAGCTTGAGGCCAGTTTTCAAATATGCATTTGCAAATGTCACACACTAGGGAAGACAGTGCCATCTTCAAGTTTGGCTTGAGAACCAAGGAATCCAATATTTCACTCTTATCCTAGCCAGCATCAGTCTCTCCCTTTCTTAGGTCACATCCTAGAGAGGATAATCAGCATCTCCCAACACTAGAAAAGATTGTCAGTCTTGTTTTCCTCTCAGCTGGCTGCAGTTCCAAGGGAGACCACTCTGAAATCATATTGTGTAGAAAAACAGAGCTTCTGAGCTGGGCATCAGAGATAACACTGGCTAGAGGGAAAACACACGCTGATATGTCTTCTCAGTAGTAAGCTGATTATTTTGCTGACAGCTGAGCTGTATGTAGAATCACAGAACGGTTAGAGTTGGAAGGGACCTTAAAGACCCTTCCAACCCCCCTGCCATGGGCAAGGACACCTCCCATTAGACCAGGCTGCTCAAAGTCCCATCCAGCCTGGCCTGGGACACTTCCAGGGATGGGGCATCCACAAATTCTTTGAGCAACCTCTTCACCACCCTCACAGTAAAGGATCTCTTCCTAATACTTAATCCAAATCACCTCTCTTTCAATTTAAAACCAGTACCCCATGTCCTATCACTACACTCCCTGAGAGTCCCTCTCCAGCCTCCTGTAGTCCCCCTTCAGGTACTGGAAGGCTGTTACAAGGCTTCCCCGGAGCCTTCACTCCTCCAGGCTGAACAACCCTAACTCTCTCAACCTGTCTTTATAGAAGAGATGCTCCAGCATGATCATTTGAAGGAGACAACAGTCCAGCTCCAGGCTTAAATTACCTCCCATCCCAGTATTCCTCAAAATCTCAAAACCAAAGAAACCACAATGAAATGCAACCTAATACAGTAGCCTCCCAGAGAAATCAGGTGACTTCTGCCTGGAGTCTCCCTTTGCTACAGAAAAGGCTGCACTTTTAAAGACTTTTAGGTAACTGTCAGGCTTTTATGTTACCAATTGTGAATATAAAAATACAGCCAGTACCAAGTATTGGTTTGTCACTGAATTAGTTTAAGTGGAAAGTTCACATAATATTTTCATCTTGGAAAAGCTGTGTGCCTTTGTTAATAAAAAAAGGAGGCATATTGACAACAGTCTCAAGTCTATGGAGAAGCCATTTAAGCACTTATTACCATCCTGTCCCTTTGAGCTCTCTCATTTTAGGGTTGCATCAGGTTTGGGAAATGAGAGAGAATGTAGACATTCAACAGGATGACCTCCTCCCTCTGTCATTCAGCCCATTTCAGCAGTAATACAGTACTGGGAATGTGCTGCTTGAACAAAAGAGTAAAATAAATCAAATTCAGTCTTAAAGAGAAAGTTCTAAGCCAACCTCCTGGACTCAAGCACTTGGATTCTGGAAAACTTGGATCCTAGCTTAACAGCCTGGTCCTAGGTATGCATC
The DNA here is from genome assembly GCA_013398155.1 of Pedionomus torquatus. Taxonomy (NCBI): domain Eukaryota; kingdom Metazoa; phylum Chordata; class Aves; order Charadriiformes; family Pedionomidae; genus Pedionomus; species Pedionomus torquatus. The sequence continues at coordinate 116,248 of VZRU01019632.1, read as the reverse complement.
TCATTTAACCATCTTACCCCTTGGGAAACGCTAACAACCTCAAGAAGCTAACTGCCAGGAAACTTTTTTCTAGATATACATCCTTTATTTTCCACTGCTCAATTTATTTTTAACTAACTCCTCCAAGTATAGCCTTGGTTTTGGCTGCTTCTTGAACAATCCTTTTCCTCTGTGTGAATCCTAATGCCTTTCAGAGAGCCTGTAAATGGTGATTAAACATTTCACCATCTCCCTGATCAGATTAAGGCAAGATGTTAGATTTGTCTGTTCAGTACCTGCTAAAGGGGACAGACGGCATCAAGGCTCTATGGAGAAAGGGAGAAACTTAGTTGAAGCCAAGACATGAATGGAGAATAATGAATGTAGAAGGAAGACCAGATTTGTGTAAGGCAGCACCAATTCCTGCATGTAACTTTGCCTCACCGATTACAATTAGAAGAAGCTAGAAAGGTAATTTTTTTTGTGTTCATTAAACTGCAGGCCAAATATCAAAGGAAAAAATCAGAAAGAAGAGCAGCAAACAAGTGTTACAGTACACAAGCTATAGTTACAAACAATTACAGACAATTTTATGTCTCAAGTGCTTTGCACACAGTAACTCAGCAGGGCAAGCCCTACTTCTCACTGGCTATAAAGGCTCAGCACGCTACAAGAATGTGAGCGTCAGCCACAATGCAAGCTCATGAACAAAGCTGCCTTTATCATGCAGTTCAGCACTTCTTCCTCCCCTCTCTTGCACTGCACTAGGCAGGGCAACCTCAGGAAGCTGCATCTGCAATGAAAAAGAAAATAAATCATCCGCTTCCTCCTTTAATATACTTGCACATACGTTTCTAGAATCTTGATGCTTTTCCCTGTCTCTTCTCTCTGCAACATATACATCTCACTTTGGTTATCAAGAAATTCAGAAGAGCACTGAAGCAAGCCTCATGACAACTGCAAATGGATCAAAATTACCGAGCAGCAACTAGGAGCTAAACAATTTGACCTTAACAGTATTCATTTCAGAGGAGTGAGACAGTTCTGAAACAGACCCTCAAAGCAACAGGTTAAGCAAACACCGGGTGTGTGATTTCTCAGCTGTTGGTTATATGTCAGTGTTTGAATTAATTTGCCTGACAAAAGCCACTTACACACAATAGTGATCAAGCAAGGTCACAATGACATCTGGCCCTCTCAGAGCAGCTGGTTGCTCCTCTAGCCCTTTTGCTCACTGTGTTATGCACAACAGCTTTGGTCTCAGCCACTCTGATAATCAGCTGAGCTATTCTGAGCTACAAAGCTTCATATGGAAGCAGAATCTGGCCTCACACTTTTAAAATACACCTGTAGCTGACTGAATGCAAGACTCAGGCAATGGGCACTTCATTAAGGGAAACTGGAACACGCAGAAACACCAGGCAACCTGTGATCCAGACACATTTCAGCAGAAATCCATCAGAGTCACAGCTGAGTAACTGTTGTCACAAGTTAACTAACATGGCAAAACAACATAACAAAAACCTTCCTGTTTCACCCCCTAGCACAAATGTTTCTTCAGAGCTTGAGAGTAGCTCCAAACCTCCCTGCACTGAAGAGACACTTTGGCATCACTGTCTGCAGGTCTGAGCCTTCACCAAACAGAATGAGGGATGAAGGGTTCTGAGCACGGATACCCTGAAGTCCGGGGGACACCAGGGTGGTTAGTGCCTCGTCCAAGGTATGCATACCTGAGCAGGACAGGACTAGTTATGCAACTTCATTCTGCTGCTAGCAATTACAGCATTAAAAACTTAAGATCTGAGCTTTATGCATATGAATACACATTTTATTTGCTTCTAACCTCATCTGTATTTTACTTCCTTCTATCAGACTTTTCCACCTTTTGGTTGCTTATTAACATCTCAGTTCATTAAGTCTAAAGATTTAAAGTTTTGACCTTTGCATCATACGCAGAGACACCTTCCTACTGTTTTAACATAAAGGTGCTTTTTCAGCATTTTTTGCCACATCTTCCTGGCTCAGAAGCAGAACATCTCCCACATGAGACACTCTGGAAACAGCCAACAGGAAAATTATCCAGAAAATCTACATGGGAAAGACAGATGTTTATACAGGAGAAGAGTTGCTGATAATCACAGCTATTACTATACTATAAGCTTTAAGTACAAGCCTATGTTTAATGGAACAGTATGTTATGGTACAATACGTCCTACAATAAGATACTGAGGGCTGATCTGACCCAATTCCCAGAAGTTGTACTTTATTAACAAGTGTCATTAACTTCAGTGAAATTACTCACACAGACAAAGATATCCACAGGCAAGTCCTGCTTCAGTAACCTCTATAATATGACTAAAGTTCTGGTATGTGGGTAGTTAGCATTATTTAGGATGACTCAAGTCACTCTAAATATAAGACACCCACTTTGTCTTATAGCTTGAGAAGTTTTTAAACCATACGTTCATAAAGTGATCTCATGTGTTTCTTTGTATCTTATTGCTCAATGAGGTATTGTTAACCAGAAGCGTTGTCATCTACTGTGTAGTAAACAGCACCCTGTAGTATGACACAATACATAAAACTCCCCTCTAATTCCAGCCACAGTTGGCTATGTAATTCCTGTAACAGGCAACAAATTACTGAGCCCAGTATACTTTACATTTTAATGGCTGCGAAGAATACATTACATAGTCAACTGCAGATATTACAAAGGAAGTGACTCTATTTTGAAAGTCAGAGAAACTCCTGATGTTCAGCATCCTAAGGGCCATGACAGAAACATCCCTCTATCATTTGACTTCTTTCTTACTGTCACTGGGCAGAGACAGATCTGATAAGACTGAGATGCAGTGATGTATAGAAGGAGGAAAGGGGAGACACACGCAAGTGAACTGGGTCATGGCCAGTTAGTGGAGTTGTGCTAATTTATACCAGTAAAGATTTGGTCTTGTGCACACAAAGCATTCCTCAGAATATAACTCTCCCCAGATTAAGAATTACATTTCTGGTGTTAAACCTTTCTTGCTTTCAAGGTGGTCACAGTTTCAACCTTAAGAAGTGCAGGGGGGGAAACACTGAAAAGATGCATGGACCATAACTCTTTCTATTTCAGCTGCCTTTTTTTTGGTCTTTGAAAGCATCTCATTTCTCATTCTCCCTTGGCTGATTCCTTGTGCTGAGATAGAAGAGATAAATCAACATTCCTGTGCTTCAGACACACCAAAGCTTTACCATTTATGGCTATTTTGAGGGTATTTGACTCTGAAACATCATCCTTTACCTAAAGCCAGCAAATGCAACAGCTGAAGGAAAAGCCTAGAAGAATTCTCTACAACAGCAGGTATAGAGAACGATACCTTCTGATCATGTTCTGCATAAGCTTGTCCACTTGCCTTAGCTCTAAAGGAAATCTTTTGTTCTGATCAAAGTGCCAGCACCATGAGGAATTCCAGTACCTCATCTGTCCATGAGCTGTTATTCCTTAGTTGACTCAGATTCAGCAAGGAGACCTATGCAGTACAGAATGCACTGCTCTTGTCACTAGTCTATGTTATTCCTTTGCACCAGAGCAGGAAGGTCTTTAGCTAAGTGAAATTAGCAGAAACCCCTGCATAAGTTCCCAGAAGTTGTGCTAAGTAGGAAGTAGGTAGCATATACACATCTCACTTGGGAGACAGCAAGGATAGAAGCTATTCCAAGTGAGAATTTTATCTATCAGTTAGTGTCTGTCACCTTAAAGTGGCCAGTCTGGGCTGAATCTGCTCTTGGATTCAAGTCTCATAACTCTTCAGCTAACAATCTGCCTGTTACAGCAGGCTACAACACAGAATAAATGACTACAATAAAGAAAGAAGTAGGGTCTTCAAACAGAGGTCTAGATTCTCTGCTGCTGTCAAACCCTAAGGTGCTTTCACCACTTTCCTAGCCTCTGCTACAAGAATTTGTTTTGTTACCCCTTTGTATGGAATAAAACACTCTAAATTTGCAGAATTATGTTAAATACCACCACTCCATATACCACTAAGTTCTGCAAACACTTTCATAAACTGCCTTTGCTGCTGAAGATTGTCTTTCCCTTCATGACTAATGCCTTTTTCTCCCCTAGATAGGCTTTCCTAGCCTGGTTTATTTCAATAATCAGATTTACACTAAGGCCCTACAAATTCACATTGGCACAACCCAGCAAAAGTGTTATAGGAGAGAAGTGGATATTACTTGGACTACCATTGCCAACCAAAATCATATTCCTATGATACCTCTGAGGTGAACTGAACAGCTATAGTCTACTGAGCTCCTTGCAGAAATCCTGGCTCCCACCCAAGACAATACATTTCTGGCAAAACCAAGCTAAATTGCCTTCAAGTTATACAAGGTCATTTTGCTTCTAAAGAAAAAACATCACGAAATATGATTCCCACCTCCATGGGAAATTTACTCCTATACTAAATCCAGCTCAAAATCTTCCATTATTCAAAACAGGCCAAGACTTCCAAGCAGTGCAAAGACTTCAGTAGCAAGTAGCAATACAAAGGGTTGCACCTAATGAATTAGGATCCAACTCAATACACAATTCTCTGTAGACATGCTAGAAATACCATGGATAAAAACTAAGTAGAGAAACAGTTTTGGGAAGATCTTGCTGGACTGTGCTACAATTAACAGGAAATGTCATTATTTTATTTAGGGGAAAAAGCAGCAGCAAGAAACAAGCTATTTGATTGCATGCATAAGATGACTGGAAAGAATGGTTGCACTGGAAGGCAGACCATGCTGGGAGGTACTTCACATGTAGATCCATACACAGCAATTCATCCAAACCATGTGCTACTTGCAAAAGTGTACACTAAAGCACATAGACAACAGTCTAAACAGTCTGCTATCCCCTCACTGATCCATGATGAGCTTTCTTGAACTATCTTGTCATACTGATGCCGCTGTCTTGTGCTATACATAGCCCAAGTAAGTTAATATAGGTATCTGATGAGTCCTTCTCCCAGTGCCATATCCAGCAAGTGTCAGAAAATTTCATCTCCACTGGTACAAGCAAGACAGATCAAGGGCAACTCCAATCAGCTCTCTCCTTGCCATAAAAGAAATTATTCCCCTTACTTGTCCCAGCCACTTAATCACATACTGTTTATGTGCAACAGCGCTATGTTTTAAAGACACACACATAAAGGGCAGGATATAGCATGCATGCAGGTAAGGGGTATGAGGAAAGCAAGCTAAAAACCAAACCAAACCAAGCCCCAAACACCCCACACCAATCATCGCCTAGTCCACACTTTTGTGAAGATCTTTGCTATTTAAAAGTAGCTGCCGAACCTTTTGAACAAACAGCTTTTAGCTTGAAGAGATCACATATAGCTTGCTGCCCTTTATTTGTGGGTCAACAGCATTATTTCTTCTCCACAAGTGAATGACTATGTCTTGGGGAATTACAAAGGAATTACAAGATGGGAGAACTGCGAGTACTTGCCTGAACACAAATTGCTTTACTTGCCTAAGAGGGAAGGTGTTTCTATCAAGAACAATCACTTCTGTACAGGCATCCTCAGAGACAACACACAAACACAGCTGAGTTCCCACAGCAGCTCATAAATGATTGTGAGCACAAGCAGCTCACAGGCCTCCAGTCAGACTAATTGAGCACTTTCTCAGTGTGCATCTCCACCCAGAAGCTGGCATTATCAGGACTATACTAATGATCCACCACCAGCAATCGGTCTTGCTGTCATCCCCATTAAATCAATCATGGTTTATTTCTTACCATTTACCTCCCCTTTATGCGTCATTGGAAAACAGAAATCTACTGTTTGGGAAAATTACTCCTCCACCTAATTTGAAGACTTGTGGTTGGACATAACACATTATAAGGAAAGCAGATCCAAAGGTCAGTGCTTCTACAAGTACTCCCATCACCCCAGGAGCTGTAATTTGGCAATGCAGGCTGGGATTTTATGTTGGCATCTTTCACAGTCCTATGTAGGGTCCCCTGACCCTTTCCCGCAACAGCTCCCCAGCTGTGGGGACACACACCACATGCTTCCATTGCCAAGACCTTGCACAATTTACTTGCAAGTCTTTAAGGCAGACTCTGATGCCTGTTCTGGGCTCTGGCTAGAGAGGAAGGGAAAGTGAATGCTCCTATTTTAGCTTCAGATTATTTTAAAGACATGATGACAGATGCTCTGCAGTGGGAAGGGCCTCTGGCTGCTTCTGCATCACAAGTGCAGACAAGCACAGATTCACGTAACTGCAGGAGATATGGAGAAGAGCTCAGCACATGCTATTGCCCAGCCAGGTGACCCTGCTGCATCCTGAACAGCAGTGACACAATGTGGGCTCCAAATTAGGTGTCTCTTATCTCTAGATTGCAGGTTACTGCCATAAACATCATGTTAAAAAAAAAAAAAAAATTACATGAAACAATTTAATATGAAAGTAATCATCTTCTCGTATTAGTCTCCTTGTCCTCAGTGTAAATGCCTGGGGTTGCTACTGCATAATGACACTTTCTGCCAGGCTCCCAGAAGGAGCAATGGATGCTTCTATTGCAGGGAAAAGTACTGTCTCTCTCCCATGGGCTGCTATAGCTCAATCTGAACTGGATCTACATCCCCAAATCCGGGGAAAAAAACATTTGCAAGCAGATCTAAGCATCACAGTCACTCTCCTTTCCCAGAGTGGTCTGGGCTAGCTTTGTCACCTTTTTGACTGCCAGACTGCTGAACTTTGCAATGCAAGACCGTCTTCAACTCTCCACAGCATCAACCCCTTCCATAGGCACTTGCTTCCTCTAAAATCCAACACAATTTGTCCAGTTTTCCTGTAAGCAAGGAAAGCTTCCAAGCAGCAAACAAACCCAATCAGACACCAGAGAGTTATATCAAGTGTCACACTTCACCACACCACTGCATTAAAAAAAGGATTTCCCATAGCTTGGGAATACTGTCAGTTTAATTGTGTCTTTACCTGTTAGTCAGCACAAAGTACAGTTATTCTCAAGAAACCTTGCTCAACACAGAGCAAGGTCAAAGATCAGAGCAGGAGCAGTAAATGCTGGAAAGCAGCATTTCTGAAAAAGGTTTAGACACCACTACACCAACATATTGCTGCTGAAGAGGTGCCCATTAGCAACAAGCGCTGATGAGAAGATGGATTTTCATGGTATATGGTCTCTACCACATGCTCCAAATTCAGGAACTGTGATAACTCTTCTCCATTGCCTACAGAGAAACCTAGGCACATCCAGATATTATTTCACCAAAGGTTTTAGTACAGACTGAATCACCCTGCAGATACAGAGTTATCCCTCACCAGCAACTCAAAGAAGACCTGATGAGTAACAGGTATTGGATACCTGTAGCTAGTGGTGACACTTGTCATCCTTGCAACAGTAATATCACTCAGAAACTGGAAAAAAAAAAAAAAAGAAGAATGAGAATGCACAAAAATAAAAGAAAACATTATTCTCTAATTTTCTGACTTTTCAGGTATGACCATCGCTGTGACTTACGATTCCATATGCAATAGCTTTAAAAAGAAAGAAAAAAAAAAAAAAACACCCAACCCTCAAACAAAAAAATACAAAGGTCACTCAAAAAGCCAAGGTGCTATCAGCACAACAGTTCCTAATCTATACAACTGTTCTGAAAGCAAATCTCTCACTTCAAAGTTTCATCCCAGACCCCTAAGCTTCCTTTCAGTTGTTTTTGCAGCTCCAGAAACATTTTGAGGCATAGACCCTGAGCACACAGTCTCTCTACACCCATGAAATCCATTTGTCACCTACACAAGACAGCCACATATATATTCTTCAAAACCTCTCTGCAGAATGAGACTGGCTCCAAGCCTTCATAAATGTCCTTCAAACAGGACATGGGAGACCTCTTCATTAGCCATCCCAGGTGTCCTCAAGAGACCTGCTATTTTGCTGGTATTAAAGACCTGTGCCCATAAATCCCCTACACATCAAGAGATGCTTGGACAAGATCCTGTAAGACAGAGATGATTTCACTGTCAAATTAGAAACCAATCTCATCCCCTATCCAAAGGAACTGCTATAACTCAGAAGTAAAATCTTTGTGGTCTTCTTCATTTTAGTCCTTGAAAAACTACTACTAAGCAGATAGTGCAACCCAAATGCATTTCAAGAATAAATTCAAAGCACATACACATCAGAGGGTTAAAATTGAAAAAGTACAGGCTCTCTGGGACATTCTGCTTCTCTTCTCTCAGGCCCCAATTCCACAAACATGCACACCTGTACTTAATTTTAGTACAGAAACGAGCAAGTTTCTGTAGTACACTCATGGAAACTAGGGTACAGACACTCATCTGCAGAATCAGGGCGCAAGGCAATGACCTCTCACTGGAGTGTAGGTTGGGAACTAACTCCCTCCACTAAATGGAGGTCAGCAGAATAAAGTCACACAATTAGAGTAGAAATTCAGAAAAAAACCTGTTGGTAAAGGGCAATGCCACAGTGGATGGATCTTGCAAGACCATTTTAATTTGCTTCTCTACTTCAGGGAAAAACCTGCAGTTTAAAAAGCTTTCCATGTCTACCTGGGTGCACCTGTGTCATTTTAAACAAGCACTGGTATAAAATAGGGCATAATACCAAAAAGACCCCCAAAGGATTAAGCCTCCAATTGCACAAATGGGAACTCAGGAAGGACAAAGCATTCAGATGGAGAACAAGCCTAGAACAGTCCTAATCTCAGTTCAGCTACTGGAGCAGCAACTTTAATCGAGTGCTGTGGCCACCTTCTCACTGTTGTCAGGCTGGAATCCATTCAACTGCATCTTGCCTCCCAGAGGCAGCCTTGCAAAAAGACTGTTTTTACAATCTGGGAGGCATCTGCTCAACAATAATAGCACAGCATTCATTTAGCAATATCACCTTCCTCTACCCCACTCAGCCTGGGCTAAGCTTTGATTACCCCATAGTCTATTCATTCCTAAAAGTCATTGGGATACAAACAGGTATTCAGAGGGCAACAAGTATCTATGCCTGCTTTTATATAAAGCATCACAACACAGACCCACCATGGAAGTCTCAGTAAAGGTACTTTCATGAGAGGTACCTTCCAAGAACTTGAATAAAACAGTTGACTGCAATATACTAGCCTACATAGGCTTTTGAAATGCATCAGTCTCACCTCAACTGCTTGGACCTCCGATATGTCGAACATCATTAGCAGATGATTCATGGAGTCAGTTGAACCGCTGTTGACCGATTGCTCCTTTCCCAGACAGCATGACTTACATGGCAGGATTCTTAGCAGCTTCATCACAACTGAAATGTTTCATATCACAAACTATTATCTATGCAATGTTTTAGACAGTTTCACAATTTGAGTTGTATTGCTGGTCTTCCAGAAACCTGGCATAGTATGTTGACAGATGGTCCGTTTGGCATTTGAAGAGCCTCACATTGGTCAGATTTCAGAATTTGGCCTGCCCCATGTAGAAGCTTATCTTACGAGTCCTCTGCATTGATATAGAGATCAATGATCTCAATCAAGAGCAGTCCTGCTGGGCTGTACAAGCATAAAATAAAAAGACACCTTGTGTTTTTTACTGCACTTTGAAATATTTTAGACATACAACAACAACAGTTTTCTCCCTTGTAACAAATACATGGAGCAGAATAAAGAGAGATGGCTTGCAGAAATTGAGACCTTCTATGAAACTCCCCAGAGGACAGACTGAGTAGATCAGCAGCAGGTCTAGGTGTGAAAAAGGCATTGAGACACTTCTAAAAAGGTCTCAATGCCTTTTTCAGCGTGATTTCTCTTCCTGCCACTTAAAATACTTACACACACACAGCAAATACAGATTTCACTTAACATATTCTCATCACGTGGGAGAATATGGTCCGGTTAATTTCTTTTAATGAATCCACTGGTTGCTTACAAAAACAAACACACAAAAAAAAATGAAATCTGTGAGTTTCAATCTTCCCTTTTGTGTGGTGATTTTACTGGTATTGTTTCTACACACACACTCCTGGCAACTCTGTAGTTCTTTGCAATTCCTAAATAAGCTCAGAAAAATGCTGACTAACTGTGTTTTCGAGGACAAGAATAAGTGATCATGAAGACAGCAACAAGACATAACCTGGTCAAAGGATGAAGTTGCAAGGCTGGGAAAACAAAACTCATGTACATGCCTAGCGACTGGGCTGTACACATGCCCTTGCATGCTAGTTCTTACTCACTATCACACACACACACTATTTTCACATCAGCTATTGCTGTGGAGCTCAGATCTAAAGAGCTGTAGAGGCCATTAGATGCCTAATCACCCATGATTAATCCCAGTGGAGTTGTCCCATTCAGAGAAACACTCCCTGCTTCCGAACAAGAACAGCAGAGCTTTTTCAATCGTGTCTCAACACGCCCTATAGAGTGTGATAAAGGAAGACAATAAATTTATCGTGGAGAAAGACAACAGGCCACTGGCATTTTAATAAACTCTTACATTTAGTTCTTTGTGAGTGCAGCCTCCTATTACCTGTGGTGAGCTAAAGCTGCTAACCAACACACACCTCTGGGATAGTCCCGTTAGAGCTCTCAGAGCCCACATTAACATGCTGAACACGCTTCTCTTTGTCCCTCTCACAGACCCATCTGCTATTTCCTTAAAGTGAGACCCCGATTTCAACACCATGCACCGGTCACACACAGAAAGACACATTCTGAAAGGTTTGTAGCTACACTCACCGTTCTCCTGCATAAGCCTCTCATATTTTAGAAATGGTAAGACCTATATTTGGAAGCCCGCTCTTATCTGTGCACTAAAGCAGACAAAAGCTACGTATGTTTCTCTGGATTATGCTCTAGCTTCAGTGTGCACATAGGTGGAACTATTTCCCACAGATAGCCCTTATTATTCAAGGATGAAGGTGGATGGCAAGGTAAGGATTTTTCAAAACTACATATTGTTCCAAACAATTCATTCCTACAGCACCCAAAATTTTGGACTGGAAAGGTACCTTATAGATAGAAGTGAACCTCTGGGGTGGGAAGAGAGAGCAGAACAGGGGGAACATAGACATGGGAAACACACAAAAAAAAAAACCAAAACCCACCACCACACACACACTCTCTGCCTCTATTAAAGTTCTCACACTTAGACACCCAAAATCTAACAAGAAGACACACCCAGAATCCTCAGGTGACACTCCAAGCCCTTTCAATGATTTCATGTGTGTTCTCAGTTACTCCCTGCCTCAGTTTCTCCAATTACACAATCATAAGTTGAAATCTTATTTGCTAACACTAAAGGAATGTAGATAACAGTGGCTTTTGGGGCATGTTTTCTTGCCCATGATTTACTGCTTGGTTTCGTGCAAAGCTTTAACATTTTTCCACAACTCCAGGAGTTCCAACCTCAGCTTGGGACAACCAGTTCCACCTGAAAATGCCCAGAAATATTTCCCCCCACCCCGAAGTTCATATACAAGAACCATGCCAAGTTCTGCTTTTATGACCACAGATTTGAAGTGAAACATAAAGAGATGCGAAAACCCAGCGGAAGCCTAGTCCAGGACTCTGATTAATCATTAGGAACCGCACGCACATTGCGGTTAGACCATTTGATTGACATTGGTTGGATTAGCTGACCTCCCAATACTTCAGTTTTGGCTAAACAATGCGAACTCACATCCCCTTACCTAAAGTGCATTACTGCAACACAAAAAGAGACACACTGTAAGTTTCCAACTAAGTGGAGACAACAGGAAACTAAGAGGAATAAAGCAAGTATAGTCAAAAGTAAGCAACCAAACATCACAGAATTACATGCCAGAAGCTCCAAATGCAGATAGCTCAATCCAGCTCTCTCCAAATGCAGATAGCTCCATCCAAAACCACCTGGAGGGTGAAGCAAGCATATGCTCCCACACAGACTCTGGCCAGTTTTTGCACCAACAAGCCAACACTATGCAAATAAATAAATGCAATAGGCACATAAAGCCTTACCTGCTGCACTGGGCTATTCCCCACGGGGCCCTGCAGGCTCCATCAGGGCAGGTCTCTCCTCCAGTTATCTTTGGGATAAGGAGATAAGTCCAGTACTTCACTTCTCCCACATCCAGTCAGTTTCTTCCCGCATTAAACACAATTTAACACAGCCGTTCTTAACATACATGCTTACAAACTGAGCCCACCCACCACTGCAGACCAGAGGACGTGCAAACTTTTGGCTGCCCTCACAGCCCATCGGCTAAAATGGCTTCCCTGGTCACACAGGCAGTCACAGGCCCTGACCGTGGCTGCCTTCCTCAGGGAAGAGGAAAACTAAGATATTGGTAGAAAATAGCCGTCTTCCTCCCAGTGCTTCATCCAGGGCTACTAATTAACTCCCTAATGAGAAAAGCACACTGGTCTCTCATCACTTTTGACAAGCAGGCCCTGGAGCCTGTGGAGAAATGAGAGCTCTCCCCAGGGATGAGACTGAGACAGGCAGAAATTTGGAAACCCCTTTCTCTTCCCGGTAGACTGTGGTGTGTCCCAGGAACTGTTTTCCCATTAGTAGGGTATTTCAGAAATCATAGGGCTGGTATGAAAAGAATAACTACAGTAGTACACAGTACACAAGAAGCCACGGGCTACTGTAAAATGGCCACCAGCTGAGGCATAACATTAATTTGAAAACCATGAGGTGATACAAGGCCAGAGCTGATGGTGTCGGGACTCAATTCAGGTTCTTCAGAGGTAAAAACCTTTCTGAAGCCTGCACACGATTTAATGGAGGTTTTGTAATTTTTTGTAATTTTTGTTTTTACATCCTGCAGATGCCCTGGCCATGCTGGTAAACCATCTCTTTACTTCTCCTTTGTATTCACATCCACCTTTTCTGTAAGTTTAAAGACAAAAGAAACCTTTTTCAAAAAGGGAGGTCAACCTGTCTTGACCAAACGAATGAAAACAAATGAATGAAATGTGTGGTTTGAACTGTGTGAAGATGAACTGGAAAGGACTGCAGAGCTGATAGAAGATTTTGACCTACTTGATCTCCTGCAAAGAAGCTTTGGTGTTCGTCTGTTGTAAAATCTATCCTTCTCTGGCAAAAAAAGAGAGCTGTAAGACTAACATTTAATTTGTTCCTCTCATGTATTAAGCTTTTAAACTACCAAAACACTGCCCTAGATTGATACAGTTTATTCACTTTTCTTCACTGTTCTCAGGTTGTCCTTAGAACTGATGAAGTCACTTGTCCTGTAACTTGACAGTAAAATTCACTAATACAATGCACACAAGCTCCCAACTGGCTGCCAGATGGCAAGAAAGATATGTGATTTCTAACTTTATGGGATTTGGAACTGGGTGTAGAAAAGCCCCATATCTCACAAACAGTTTTTGGCTGAGTGCATTCCCTGCTGCTTTCCATTCTTTGAAGATTCAGATTTCATTCAGACAATGAGACACCTGTCTAGCCAAATACCACCTTCAGCCCTTGCTAAACTAAGTCCAGCTATCTACATGAATGATGAGAGCAAACTTAACTATGTGAATCTTCAAACTACATCATCTGAGGACACACTTGGAGGTGATCTCTCCTATAACAAATATAGCCAAGCCACCTGCACTGTAGTGATATTTATGCACCAGCACTATCTTCCAGAAAAAGCACTTCAAATATAGTAATGATTTTAGATTCATAGCTAAATGTAACTGCTCACTACTTTGCAGATCAAAAGCCCTGAGGCAAAGGTATGTTAAGCAACCCAGATCTATGGCAAAGCTTGGAACAAAACCCACTCTCTCAGTGTTAAGCTGTAACTAGAAACACAATCTTCCTTTATATTAACACCTCCTCTGCCTGGTGCCATTTAAGTATAATGAGATAAAAATTGCAGCAACACAACTGGAATGGAAATTAGTTGGTAGTCCTTGATAAGATTGTCTTCATTGCAAGGTGGTACCGCTTTGTTAGTTTCCAGCTGACACACACAGAACTGGCAATAGCCTTGTGGTCTTGCATAGATCCACTTTTTCAGTTGAACACTGAATGTCATTTTCTGCTTAGCCCAGAGATGTCCTTCACAACCTGGGGCCTCAGACAGTTGACCTGAGAGGTCACCCTAGAACTGGAGATTTTGACAGAAAACTCTGTTAGATGTTACACCATAACTTTGTTTGAAGGGTGTGGAGGAAATGCTGTCCAACCTGCTAACTGAGTAAAAAGTCCTTTGAACTGTAGTTACCCATTGGCACAGAGTTCAGTTAAGCAATCTTAATTGTTTGCATTTGATTATACATATAAAGAAAATGTGAAGCTGTGTCACTTTGAATTGAGATATTTTCAAAAAGACATGGATAAGCAGCTCAGGAACACACTGTAGGAACACCTACATGTCTCTACCAGGGAAAAATAGATGAGAAAGTCCTCAGAACAACCCTTTACATTCACTCATCTATTTGTTGATCCATTCATACTGTCACCATCCTCCTCTTCAGTCCCAGTGTTTTTTGTTAGAGCACATAGATGGAAAAGTGCTCTATGAAACAAAGAAGAATACACAAAACACAAAATCAGTATCCCCACATGGTGGCCAGTCCTATTCAACCACAACATATATGTTTTGTGAGAGTGAGGGTGTATGTTGCACATGGACCAGATCCAGACCCATATGCAAATGTGCAAAATCCCAGCAATGGGCAATTATCAAGGGTTTTTATGGAACTGGTGGTAGCATAAAAACACACATGAGAGAACACAAAGTATTCTGGTTACCCAGTATACAGGCATCCCACACCCCCTGTAGTCAGGTTCTCAAAGGGCACTCATTGAGTGTTGTGGGGGTGTTTGTAATGGAGAAACTATCAGAGATATGGAAAGGTAGCTAGCTTGGTTCACAGAGAAAGCACTGTGACTGTACTGTAGAGGAAAAATGTAGTGATGACAAAGGGAGGGAAGGCAGAAAAGGAAGAAAATATTTAATGGCAAAGGGCTCCAGTGCACATCCTGATTTTCAGCCTCAGCCCTTTTGGGTCTACCCACATTTATCTGGAACAATTCCTGGGTGGTGAGAGAGAAACTAAATGTAGTTCTGTAGGCTATACGCCAGAATATTCGTGAGAGCTGTAGATGATTTATAGCTTACCAAAGACACTGAGATCAGTGCTTGGACCACATTGGCTATTTTTCTATGACAAGGCATAGGTCTATATAACACAGAGGGATTAGGACCTATCCATCCATCAGAGTCACTCATGGGACATCAGGTTTCTGATGCCAGGATAAAAAAGCTCCCATTCGCTGCCTCCTGGCTCTTCCCCATGAGCTGCAGTGTGTCCTGTGCACCACTAGCGTTTCAGCCTCTTTGCTTACAAAGCAGATATTTGACAGGCACAGAGATAATTCCTTCAAGATCTGTAACAGCTGTGGCCAGGATTCAGATAAGAGGCCCTATATTTCTACCACCACCCAGCCAAGGCCTTATGCAACTTGGTTAAATTGCCCTTTGAGACACTGCCTTGCCAGCTCGAGTAAGTGGCAGACACCTCTCTATGGGAGAAGAGAGCCAGTCTTTTGTTAGACGTCAATTTGCTTTTCCTTTGGGCTCAAATTTTGAAACACTCTATTTTTTCCTCTCTATTGTTTTTGGGAGGTTTTCATAATGTAGAGTCTTCATGCATCCAAACATGGGCTGTTTCTACCCCTGCCAGTCTTCAGTGCTTTGGTATAGAGGCAAGTTAGCCTGTCTCTGTAGGAAGACAGAGTTTTCATGAAGTCCACAGCATTAAGGGCATTTTCATAACCCTAGTTCTCTTCCTGTCTGCCTGACACAGTTTGCTCTGTGTAGGGCATAGTCTACAGTTGAGGTGTGGAGTTTAAAAGATTCTCTTTCTGGAACTAAAATATCATTCACTGACCATTCACTAAAGAATAGAGAAAACAGGCTAACCTCAGCAGAATCCCTTGGGTACATCTCAACAAGGAGAACAGTATCCCAAGACATTTTCACAAATGTGAAACATGCGAATGCATAATACAGAGGTACTCACATTGTGTGGATTCAAGCCATCTGCAGTAACACTGATCTAGTTTTGTACCCACTTAAAAAAGCAAATCCAGTGTTCAGGATTAGTGCTCTGGTCTCAACACCACCAAGTGTAGCAGATTTGGTTTAAATATTTTGCTGGCTTAAATATTTTTGTACATGTTCATACCTATGGTATCATCACAACTTCTCAGTTCACCGAAATCCAGGCTTGGTATACCTGCCTCAGCATTTAAATACAGACCCTGCATAGCCCCATACACAAAAGGTCAGGCAACAGTAAGCCTGCCTGGCACATTTCACATGCGGTTTGGGGATCTTAGAAGTAACAGAATACATGCAGATGACATGGAATAGCTGACATCGAAGTAGCCAGAACTAATTAATCCATCGATCTTTCAATTAGCAAGGCTTTGGAAGAAAAATGCAGATAGACAAAAAACTTCCATATTCTTAGTGAGAAGCTGAGAATAAAACTAAGCTTCATTAGTTCAGACATGAATTTCTTCAGGGTTGATTACTCTGGGAGTGGCCATCACAAAAGCAAATTTAGGAAACAGGACACACATGAGTGAAGTTCAAAACAACAGCACATGACCACTCTTTGCAGAACTGGAGTCATAAAAAGTCAAAGAAACTATTAACATTTCACCCCTCTATTGCACCTCCCTTGGAGGACTTCAATGCACTTCACCAAAGACACATGTCAGATTATGATGCCTTTACTCATGCACCTTGCTATATGTGTGACCTCATTTGATTTTATGGTTTGAAGCAGTATCTTAAGTACAAAGGCATCAGACTCTTGCCCTGTTGATACAGTGTCAGTCGTTTTGTTTTTATTGATGAAAATGTTGAGTCAGAAATTACTGCCACTTTCTCTTGCCACTAACCTGTATATCCAGAGTCCAATGTAACATCAGTTACAAATGCAGAAGGCCAACAATCAAGATACTAGTCAAGCAAAAAAGGAAAACTACCAGAGGTACTCAGTGCTGCTCTCAGTGCCTGCTGCACTGCACATGCAACATTACTTACTGCATTAAAAGGCATGAAGGGCTTGGGTCTGCTCTTGTACTTGCTCTTTCAAGATTCAGGTGGGGGATCATCTCCTTTCGTGCATATGAAAGGTCACTGAAAACAGGCCCATTGAGGTATGGGTAAACTGAATCAGGAGCCTGTTCTGAGCTACATTTTTCCCTTGCTGAAAGAAAGTTCACCCACAATGTTAATTCCATGGTAGGTAAAATTTAATGATCATCATAGCATAGCATATTCCTGTTGTTGTTACAGTGATCCTAGGAAAAATATTCACAAGGCTTCTCCTGGCTGTAGCAGTCACTAACAAGGACTTCCTCTTGCAAAACATTGTGGTTGAGTTAAATGATAATTCCACTAAGGAACGGTGTCAATACAGCAATGGTATGTATGACATGATCCTGCAGCTGGTCAACATTTAAAAGAAGTGAGAATGTCTTAGGTGTTTTTATGTCTATTTCACAGCAGTGAGAAATTAAATTCAATTAGACAGGATTGGATTAGATTATATTATTTATGTCATTCCCTATATTCTGGGGGATTTCTGGGAGCTTGAAACCACATTATAAATCCATTCTTCGAAGTAGAAAGAGCTGGAGCAGAATTTCCTAGAGTTCAAACTGTGTCGATTCTACCCCTTTGGGCTCTTCCTCTGAATTTGCTGAGGGAGTTTTTTGGGAAAGTCCTGCTGAGCTCTGGTCAGGCTCACTGAGGCAGGAACTGCCTGCGTGTCCTCTGCCTACACATCACCATCAACAACCCAAGACTAGGCCATAATCCAAACAATGTCACTGAATACTTATTAGACTCTTACTTGGTGTCATTTTCAGGTCTTGAAGTGTCCACTAATACCAAAGATGCTTCAGTAGGTTGCTGTGGGAATCAAATCCAATTAAGCCTTCATGTTTCAGCCACTATCCCACATTTTGAGTCAAAGCAAGCAGCTGAAATGCTGAGCAAGGGGAATTGGGTACTCTCATTTATCTATGGTACAGAGCAGCTAAAACCATAGCTGCCCAAGAAGATGAGGAAGAATGCTCTGAAGTACCAGTGCAGCCCTTGGAGCTGTTTCACAGCAAATATCTCCATTAAAATGTTGTTCATTATTCAAGGATTTCCATTTCTGGTGGTTCTCATGACTTGGTTTTTAGCTTACAGATGTTCTTCAGAATGGTTAAGTTCTTCTCTTTCCCTGTACAATTACTCAACATGGTCACCATTTTGAGTCAAACTGTATTAGTGGAGGGCAGACCTTGGACTGCCATGCCAGAATATTGCATTTGCAACTTTTCCACAAGCAGATTTATTTGGTTTAACCCTCAGGTCAGACATCTAGCTGATATATATAGAAATGACTTTTCATGGACCCAACTGAAATGAATCTGAGCGTCCAGTGAGACAATTATTGTTTGCGACTGATTGCACTCAGAGTTGCAACACAGGAGAGAATCGTTTTTTGCTTTTTTTCTCCTTGTCGCCTTTGGAAATTTCGCAACCTTCAGTTAGCCAGACTCTGAGTCTGAGCTGAGGATCTTGCAACACTGGTTTATCAATGCCAATGAAAAACAAATCTGCACAGCGTCATAACTTTCATTGATCCACCAGGCTGGATCCAAGCTGATAGCAGCTCAGACGAGATCTCAGGAAAATAAAAGTCAGGCTTGTTGATTCAAACTGACATGGAATTGCAGCCTGGCAGCACACAAGCCTTCTGGTTAGCAAACAGACCTCATGGCCCAAGACTTCACTCAGTACAAACTGACACAGTACAGTAAGGAGGGCACCTTCTAGGGCAGGGCTGTTCTGGTCCAGGACTTTCTCTTCAAAATCACACCTCTACTCAGAGTACCCAAGAGTCCAGTGGCTAGATGACTGCATGTTAAGAGGAACATATCTGCACTGCCTGATTGATACAATAGACTTAAACCCAGAGAACAGTTGCCTGATGTTGTCATACGGGCAAGGGAGAACTTGTAGAAAAGCTACATTCTACTGTATACTATATTTATATATATATCTCTTCAAAAAAAGCACCCTGCTATATCTCACACTGAGCCTCACAGACCCATGAATCTGGTTGCTGCAGGATGTTATGGAGTCTAAAGGCATAGCTGTTCAAAAAGAGGATCAGCCCACAGCTGACGTCTGGTATTAATCTGAAGACCCACAATGAACTTCTGTCTATGAAGATCCCCTAGCTGTTGCTGGCTGTAACTGAAAAGACAGAATTTATCTATACCCATTTCTTTATCTTCTTCTGCAAGTAACTACCAGTGGCCACTTTCACTGACAGAAGCTAAGGCCCTGATCTCAGGTTGTACAGCTGTCCTGGTTTGAGGTAAAATGAACCAATTTTCTGTTTTACAGTTTTACTTTCTTAGCCAGGCCTCTTCTAACTAACTAAACGCTGAAATTAACAGCACATTGTTCAGAACTGTTCCGTCTCACAGCGATAAGACCTGATTATACCAAGGGATGGTATGCAGAGAGGCCCTTGTTTAGACTTACTGCTAGAAGAACCAAGGTCAGATAATTTTCATCATTTGCCGTTGGAGGGTCAGAAACGGAAAAGCATAAAGGGTCCCACCTGCAAGGAGGAGCGGACAGGACAGTGACCCAAAACTGACTAACAGGGGTATTCCATCCCATCCGCATCATGCCCCGTATAAAAGCTGAGGAATTAACAGGTCAACCCCCTTCTTCGATGGCTGACGTCCAAGGAGGGCCCTGCCNGGGGACATCTGTCAATCAGATTTTGGTAAATTTGGCTGAAACCATGACAACAGCTAATTTTAAGTTACAGCCTAGATTTTCGCCAGTGAATCAAAATTTCCTGACGTTGCTTCCAAACCAGGTGCTGTAGGTATTTATCATGCTGCAGCCATGAGTTTTCATAACATAGCAACATGTGCCAGATTTTATATGCACCTGTGTTTTATAGTCAGTGTGCCTCAGGAACAAAGACTGTGCAGATGTTACTGATTTTCCTTATTGCTTCTCTGATGGATTTGCTCCACAATCCAACATTGATTTGTGTTTGAATAGTCAATGGAACCTGAAGCACCTACTCCTCTTATTTCATAGCATTAGAGTTGCAGTGTGTTCACTGCATGTTTAACACTTCCCCCAACCCAGCAGCTTCACCAAATGCACAACAGGACTTTGTGCATTAGGCCTGCTTGAGAGGGCTGTACAAGTGCAGGATGCCTGGAGAATTCTCCAAACCCTCAGCCTGCTGCAGGTCTCCGGACAAATGTATTTCCCAGCAGAATTGTGCAGAAACAGAGAATCATTATGGGCTTGGTCCTGCCTGGGGTTGAGAGCTTAAGCCTGGATCTAAGAAAGGGCTTAAGCGTGTGAGTCTTTTTGCAGGATTCTTGCTAAAACTTAAGCATGCTTGCACATGCTCTTGTTGGAGCTAGACCAGAAAGCTCAGCACTTCAAAGCACAAATGCACAAAGCTGCAGGACAGAAATCTAGACAATGAGAATTTTTGCTGTTGACCACAATGTTATCAGAACAAGATTTAATATCTATCACCACCTAAGGGTTCTCCTGCTGCTGCCAGCACAGTCAGAGGGATGGAAGTAGTGGTTGAAGTCTCTAGGAAATATTCAGCAGCAGCTCCCAAAGAATAGCCAGTCCCCCTCACACTATGTCCTTCCTCATAGCAGCAATAGCCAACAGAGCCTTGCAGGGCAGGGCAGCTGTCAGCCAGCCACTGTACGAAACTGTCTACCTTGCCAAAAAAACCCAAATACCAAAAGCCAACCTTATGAGCACTGTCTTCCAGTCTACCACTGGACTGGTAACTAGGAATTTCCATTACATTTTCTAGCACTTCGTTCCATCATACCCATCATCATCTCTGCTGAACAAAGCATATCAGCAGCAAGTTTCATCCTTGCTTGTTTTTCATATTCCATCTCATCCAGGACCAGAAGCACCTTCATCATGCCAGACTGCAGCATCTAAAAAGACAAAGTCCTTGAGGACTCTTGTCCTGGGTTGAGAGGCCCAGGACTAACTTTTCTTCTGGTGCTAGGAAAATTGCACTTTTTGAAGATTTTAGTGTCTAAATTCATGAAAATATTTACTTTATGGCCAGCCAGGCTCTGTGAGATTCAAGGTCTCAGTGGTTTTGAGCCTTGCCAGGTACAGGGATGAGGAGGAGCAAGGCCTGGGCATTTGACCCAAGCTGGACAACAGGATTATTTCATACCATGAACATCACATTCAATATAAATTAGAAAAGTTTGCTGCGCTGTGGGCTCTCCCTTGATGGTGGTGATCCAGACAACTCCTTGCCCTGGTGCCGGACCCCTGAAGCCTCCTTTTTCTTCCCGAAGCCCTTGCACTCGCAGTGCCCGACATTTACTGTCCACTGCTGGGAATGCACAGCTTCTGCTGAGAGAATTGGCTGAGTATATTTCTTCTAAATCTCATATCAGTGTCGGGATTAATACTGGTTCTTTAGTATTATTGTTAGTTATTTAATCTTATTCTATTAAATCTATTTACATTTCAACCCTTCTGTTTCTTTATGTCCTCCGATTCCCCTTTCCTGGGTGGGGAGGGGTCATCGGGTGACAAAATAATTGTCTACACCACAATAAATTGTTATGAGTTTTCTCAGACCATAACAACTCCTCTGACTGGAGAAGGCCAAAATGGCCCCATCACAAAGAAAAAGAAGTTTGGAACCTGTGGAGCACAGCCAGAAGAGGCACTGCAGACTTGCTATAGTGCAGGGTCTTTGAAAGCTATAGCACAGGGCCAGGGACCCAGATGCCACGCAACCAGATAACCTCACACAATCAATGTTCACTAGTTCTGCTGGTGCCCAACAGGAAGAGCTTCAGAAATGCTCTCATTGATGCTTTCAGCATATGGGATCTGTGGGCTGTTGGCTTTGTTTGTGTTTTCTTCTTTATTTGTTTTCTGTTATTACATTACTGTAGTCCCTCCAGTATTTTGCCTGGATCTGTCCCATGGTCTTGTTAGTGATGTCACAGGCAGGGTTATGACCACTTGTCACTGGCAGGGTTATGACCACTTGTGACAGCACGAAATAAAATAACCTTTCAGAAGATAAGGAAGTCACTGAAAGGACTGCCAGGAGGCAGGAATCCTGCTTCTATGTGAAAAGTCCCATGTCAATAAACCATTAAAGAGGGAGAAAAATATGAGGAGTGTAAGGAATGCATCAAGCATTAGATTTTTGCTTAGATCTCATCCGAGGATTGACAGAGAAACAGGGATCAGGGACCTCACATTGGCTTCATCTCCTTCATCCTGTATTCTTGACAGCAGCAAGTGAGAACGTGAGGACTGAGCTTTCCTAGAACCTCTTCCGCTTTTCCTGGAAATTAGTCTTCAGTCACATGATAGTGTTTTGCTGCTCTTTAGGAATTCCAGATCCTGAATGAGGCAGACTGTAAACAAGGAAACCTGATACCTCAAGGGCAGAATGAGAGAGAGAACAAGATGTCCATAGACACACTGGAGTGTGTTCAAGCATTGCTATGTGTTCTGTGGTTTGTTTATAAATTTGCCTGTCTCTGGGTGTACACGGACACAGATATATATATACACCTACAGGGTACATGCTATCATTTTTTACCCCAGATCACTCAAAACAGCCCAGAGAGAGTCAGTCATAAACAAAGTGAGGTTCTCCAGGACAAGCACCGCTCTCTCAGCCCAGGGCTTCGCGTCTGCAGCTTTGTGGTTTCCAATCCAGTTATTTTCTGGCACGAGACAAGGATTGCAAGGCCTTGTTTGTGGGTGCAAGTAGGTACATGAGCACCCACAAGCTGTCGCTCAATACCATCCTCTCTTGGCTGGCTGGTTATTAAAACCCTTTCTGGCTTTTAAGGAATGTAGCTGAGTTTGTGGCTGCTGGGGATGAGACACTGGGTGGGTACTGGAGAGCAGAGAGGACTTTTTGAGCAAATAAGCAGCATGGTTAAAAAAGAAGTGGGACAGATTCCTCAAAAGGCATAAGGAGAAAAAAAAAAGAAACTTGGAGAAGCATGGGTAGCAGCTGTATAAGTACAACACACCACTGAGACCCTTGCCTAAAGGGAAAAAGGTAACAACAAGAGAAGCCTGAACCTTTACACTAGAGCATGCTCTTTCTCCTCCGAGTCAGATGCAGTTTGTAGTCCCATGCCAAACACTCACATTAACTCCAAAAATCTTCTTAATCCTAAGGCATTTTTAGTCTTAACATTAAACATTTACCTCTTATCAGAAAATTAGCCTTAAGCCTAATACAGCTGGAACTCATCCATAAACAGGGTCAAAAATGGCTTTTTCTCCCTCCATTTATAACAGAAAACTTTTAGACAGCTGGAGACAAACCTTTGCTATCAAATCATCCCCAAGTGGTTTAATTTGTTGCCTTTTACAAAATGTTGATCAAGAAGCCTTGTTTGCTTAATTCTTTTTTGGAGGCACAACCCTCAGTGGTACTGTAAGAGGAACATGCACAATCATAGCAACTGGGCCATTAATTAAAGCCTTATAAAACCCTAACTGAAGTTACTGGAAGGGTTCCCATTGATCCATTAGATTTTGGATAAGACTTGAAATACAGCAATTGAACTGAAAAGCGCATGGAGACTTCTTCCCTCTCTTGCTGGATTTCTCTTGTTATTGGTATTCTTCTTTGTGTGTTCAATGCCGATAGGGATCAATGATCAAAATCTCTGCCAAAAGGAAAAGGTGGTTAATTTTGTGCATGGTAACTGCAGCATTGGTGCTGGGGCTTGGTTCGAGCTGCTGGGTGCTGTCTCCTTGTCTCCATAGTGCTGTCGTACCTCCAACATCTTGTAATACCAACTCGGCTGTGACTACCAGTACTGCAGTGACATGGGTGTAGCACAATCTCACAGAGTAAGGAAGGGGTCTCACAGTGAATTTTGTTATACCCCATTGAAACGGGCTGAGCTTTACTGGTCAACGTAGATGGCGACCCCAGGGGATTTAGCTGAATGACTTCTCATAACAGAACTGGGTTTTCATGCTGCTTGTGGAGCCATTCACAGCATCTGTCCTTAGTCCTCTCCATTATTATTCACTGGTTTAGTCCAGAAAGCACCAAGACCAAAATTGTGGACTGGTGTAAATACTGAAACTACTGGAAAGAAAAAACCTCACTCATTTCAAGGACTATGGCAGTATATTTTTTTTTGTTAGAGAGCTGCTGGGGACTCATTTTCTTCTAGCCCTGAGCTAAGCACCTGCCAGGTCATTTTTCTGCTGCAGTGTTACTTTCTGTAAAGTAGAACTGATTACTATTATTATATGTCACCAATATGACTTGTACCCAGCCTAAGAGGCCTAATAAATACTGGAAAAATCACACATAAAGTTGCAACACAGTGTTAATACTCATCATATAATTGAAAACTTCAGCTTCCCCGCCAAATCAATGGGGCTATGACGTTCCTGCTGTTCCCTCCTGTCTGAGTACAGCTACACAAACATTGCAACTTTGCCAGCCTGCAAGGAATTGCCTGTCTGCAGTTGGATATGCCCTTAGATAAATGTCAGTGCACCTCCTTGGCTATGCAAGCTGCTTTCTGCCCTCTACAGTGTTATAGTGGGCAGCTGGGCTGTTACTGGGGAGGAACAGACAAGCCAGAAATCAGCCCAAATTTATCTCAGGCCAACTTATGGCCTGGAGCTGCTGCAAGACACTTCTGGGCCCAAGTTTTCATCTCTGAATCCTCAGGAGATAATTCTAATAGGCTGAAACCATCTCAGAGGAAGATTTAAAAAAACAGCCAACACTGTTATCTTTTGCCAATCAGCAAAATCTTTTCCTGACAATCCACCAGTGTGTAGATGCCTGATGGTTTATATCCCTTCTGATATTTCCTCTCCTATCACTTAAAACTGTGAATTCTCTTATTAGTCATACTGTACCACTTCCAGCACATCATTTAATCTTTCTTCATCAAAACAGCATTTAAATAAAGATTAACCTATTTGAAATGTAGCTGCTGTCGTCACTTCCCTCTGTGCTGTATTATTCACTGCTCTATTCTTTTTTTGTGGTACTTGTGCCAGGTAGCTTTTGATGAGTAACATATTGTTTGCATATTATTGTCATGTAGCCAACAGAGCCCCAAAGACGCCATCAGAAGTTAAAGAAAAAAAAAAAAAAAAGACCATTGTGTGATACTGAAATAAGCTTTTTTGCATGAGAGTGTGCACCCTACTCCATCAGAGCTCTTTTTTCATACCATTCTCTCAGTCCCTCTTTGGAAAACATCCTGCTTACTTGCACAGAAAGGACAAATACCCCAGATTTCACTTTAAGGAAGCCTAACATCTCACTCGCAGTCGTTTGTGAATGATTAAAAATCCTAATTGCAGGTAAAAAGTTTGAGGGTGCAGAATATTCCTGCTGCAGCTACAGCTATTGTAAAGAGGCAAATTGTCTCTATCTAGGTTTGCGTGAGTACATGCCCATTTCTTGGCTAAACAGCCATGTACACACCAAGGATGTTTGTAAGCGTAAGTTAACTTATGCTAAAGTTGCGAATGTGTTTACAACTGCGAGCACTCTGCTTCAAAAATCTGTTCTTTTCTCTTGCTGTGTAGAAGTGGCCAGCAGAATGCATTGTACGTGCAGCACAGATATCATTTGGATCGTTGCTCAATGCCCACAGGGCCAGGGTTAATAAAGCAAAAGGGAACAGAGCACCAAAGCACCGTTGATAACTGTATGTGCACCAGAGACCATTTTACTGGCTTTGTGGAAGAGTTTTCTATCATCTAATTGCTCAATATTCAAAGCAATATTTGATACTGCTTATCCAGAGATCTACAGTTCCAACCAGAAAAATATATAGACTGACAAAAAAGGGCAGTGTTGGGAAAGTCACAGCAGGAGTTGCAATGAGAAAGCATCTAGCCAAAGAAAAACCTCAGTGATTCGGGGATCAAACGCTATGAGATAAAGGTTGGTCTACAATCTATAGCAATACTCAAACTTTCTGTAGCAAGGGTGTAATTCTGGAAGGAATTAAGAGGTCCCCACTCTAATTTGAACTGGGCTGCATATTATTCCCATCACAAAGGCAGGAATGAAGGTTAAGGGTCTACCCAATACCATAGAGCAGAGGACTAAGCGACTGTGGAGCCTAATCATTCCTCCACATGATACCATTTCCTACCAGATCTGATCCCATACAGTGTTCATCACCTCCCGCTTATACACTTCTAAGCATCTTCAGGTTCTTTGAGAAAGCTCTTGGAACTGGTCTGGGATCACCAGAAGTCATTATCAAGCATATAGGGACACTTTCTCCTTGCTTAGAACTGTAGTTTAAACATACTTTGTGAGGACACCAGGCGAGAAAGAACTTGTGATAACACGAAGATTTTAAACAGGAATAAGACAAGGAAAAGGAAACTGAATACCTGCTGTGTTTTGCTCAAGGGAGAATTGAAAGGAGAAGCCTAAGGGAAGTACCATGCTGGGAGTGTAGAATGAGACAAGACTGGAATGAACAGGGCTGTCAAAACGATTTCAACCATCTCTGAAGGAGACACCTGAAAGGTCTCCACATCCCCTTCTTTACCACACAGGGAGTCATTGGGGGATCTGAACTAAAAAGGAAAGGGAAAGGAGGAGAAAAGAGAAACACTTGCAAGTTAGATGGCAGGCAGCATGTCCCCTGGAGTCAGGTGCAGCTGGAGGAAGAAAGGAACCAGCCCAACCTGGGACCCACCTGTAATTTTAACAACCAGTGGCAAGGCTCGATGCCCAGCCTGGGGGCAGGAGCCTGTAGGTTTTCCTCCAACAGCTGGGTGACCTTTTCATTTGTCACCCAGCATCACCAGGGTCTACTTCAGCACAATTTGCTATCCTGGAGGCATAGAGAAACCAAGCCAGACACTACTAGATCAGAGAGCGTTGGGATGGCCACACAGTCACACTCGTGTTGATAGGGGAGCAGCTTGAGTCCATCTTTTACAAATCAACCTTAAAAGCCACAGGACAGTGGCTGCTTTCTGGAGTCTCCCACTCTCACTTCTCTCTAGTAAACGCTGACAGAGGGTCTCAGCTGGCCACCTTGGCTGGGCAGCCTTCCCCAAGGGAGGGAGGGGGCAGGACCTGACATGGTTTGTTTTCCACATTTTAATCAGCAGAGCAATGCTTCATGAGTACTCTCATACATGCCAGAAAAAATCCTCCTACATGGAGTTGTCAGTGACATTAAACAGAGCAAGTCAAGAAGGCTTGACCTCCTATGGGTCGGAGCTGCTATTTTCAGGGTCAGATGAATGGCTGGGCTCTGACTTCGGAGAAGACCACTTTCTCAATTCAGTTGGATGACACAGTGAACAGGTTCTGCCCTAGGGCCGAGGAGGGAAAGGGGTGACAGGAACTCCATGCCTTTTATGTCAAGCAGTTAAAGGCTGGGATTTTGCACAATTCCTTGAATGCACAAGTGCACATCTTTCCTCTGATGAGTTCATATTTGTCCTTCTCATCAGCGGTAGTTCTTTGTTCCACCGCAGCCCCATGACTCACAATAATAAGATAATGCTGAGTTTGGATGGCTGGAAGCTTATAATTTTGTCTTTTTAAGTTCTGTACTATATACATCTGTGTATGTATGTATGTATGCAGATGAAGCTGTGGCTCACCTGTTGATATGCTATACATCCTCTTTAACAAACAGGTAGAGGAAAATACTACTTAATAAAGACATGCAGATTGTAGGGGCTTAACCATACTCATGTAGCCACCAAGGTCCTATTGCTTTCAGTAAGGTGCTAAGCCTGGTAGTGCTTTAGTACTGTGGTGATCTGTTCCTAACAGTCACAGATCAATAGATCAATACCTGAGTTTGGATTTTAAACTCTGTTGGGCAAGAAACACTCCTCTCAGTGTGTCTGTAGTAATATGAAACCCCTTCTGAGCATTATAACAAATCCATTACCACAGATAGCAATTTCTGTAATGATCAGTAGCAAACTCCTCTGACAACGCAAGAAATAGCTGCAGTCTCCCCCAAAATGATAACAGAAAATTGCCCAGATATATACCCAGTTATATTCTCCTGTCATTTACCCCATTGGAAGCAGGAGCTTCCAACAAGGCGAATGAACCACAGTCAAGTTAGCTGTTCCCCAAGAACGGTACCCACCACCAAATCAGGTGAATGTGTGCTGGTGCACAAATGGAGCCAGCCATGTGCAAAAGTCTTCCTCCCAACAGCTTCCTAGGACTGCTGTGGTGAGCACAAGATTTCTCATCTGTGGGTCTGATCCTGCCCAACATAAGCAGTTTAAGCACAGGCTGCTAAAGATCCCCTTGCATGGGCTCATGATCAAGTTGTAATTGCTTAGCTATTGCATCTGTTTGCGTAATTAAAACCAGCTGTCTCTGTGCTGCTTCCATCCAAGAAATAGCTGCGCAAATACATTTTTTACTGTTAATGTAAAGAACAGTTTTGTGGCCTCTGCCCTAATTGGCCCTTCAAAAGTAACATTGGTGTTTTAATTCATTCCAAGTTCACACAAAAACATAACCCCCAAAACAGTCAGTTCCTGTCCTTTCTTATTATCCAGCTCAAGACCTGAGATGTTTCCCACTTGTAGGGATTTATTGCCTAGTAATTACAGCTCATGAAATCCATTCACAGTAAAGTGTGTCCTGGATAGTCCAACTCTTCCTGGCAAACCAAATGTTTAACATCATGAGGGGTATAAAAATATAAGCAATTGTGTTTGAGCCACTTTTCAAGACAACAGATTAGTTTGCAGGGTCTGGCAGTGTTTATAGCATAAATCACACTTTAGAGATGGGAAAATACTCCCAGATTATCCAGCTCAACTGTTTTTTGAAAGTACGTATTCTCTGCTGCCTTCATCCAAACCTAATTTGAGAAGTATCTCTACATATGAGATTTCCACCACTTCCCTTTGGGATTATCCAACAACTTGACAGAAATCACTATTAGGAAATATATCCTGACATTTAAAACTACAGTTTCCATTGCTCAGTTTAAGCTTTTTACTCCTAATGCTCAGACTTCAGCTAGTATCCACTAGCTAGTATTCACTTCTCTCAGTGTTCGCACCTCCAGATATTTGCAGCTAGTTCAAATGTCCTGTCGTTCACTGTTTCTCCCAGCTAGCCAGTATTGGCCTAGACAAGGACATTTCTCCAACTCTGCTTTCCTCCAGGTCAGGAATCGCCCTCGAGCCCTTGAAAGTGGTTTTGCCAGGAGAAAGAGAAAAGATTGCTAAGGACAAGTCAGCGGCCAAGGCAAACAGTTGCTCTCACCCAAGGGAAGCATTTTCAGTATTTTTAATTGTTTCACTTTTACTAGGTGTTTTCCCCCCTCTGGTAAAGGTTCAATCACCTTTCCCTTAGCTGAACTACTCCTACAAAAAGAAAACAGCAGCAACCAACCGAGACGACGTTTAGAGCTAAAGGCTGCCGCTATTTACTTGCGTATTTTACTTTCTCACAAAAGTGCTTGGTACATTGTGGCCTTGACGCGGAGTGAGGAGAGATCGTGTGTATGGGGCATGTAAAGTACATATTCCCCTCCTTGGCAGGAGCCCCTTGGCAGCACCAGCTTAACGCACAGTTCAGTGCCCTGATTTCCTCCTCCCGACCCCACTGCCATATTTTACACTTGATACAGATGAGTGCTCTCTCCTCTGCTCGCTCAATGCCCTTGTGGGGACATGGTGGAGTGGTGGCCCTGGCTAAAGTCAGTTCAAAATTCCCACTGGCTTCTCCAAGGCCAGGATTTCACTTTAAATGACCACTCTTCAAAAGCAGTGAAGGATTAAAACTGTGCCACATGAATGCACTGGTTAAAATGGAAGACTTGCTAAGCAGTTACAGAGTCCAAAAAGAGTTACAGAGGGTCAAGTTTCCAGTTCAGTGCACCCTGTCAGCTGTCCCAGGGCACTGCCTCACTCTGGAGGAATGGACTTACCATCCACACACACCAATGAGAATTAAAGGCTGAGATTTCCAAAGCCTGGTGCCTCAGAGGCACGAAATCTGTTTGCTATTATGCTGATTGGGAATCAGATTCCTACCAGACCTCAGCCTGAGAAGGCACACGCTCTCCAAGTTCAGTTACCTGGATTTGATGATCACAGAATTGTCAGAGTTGGAAGAGACCTCTAGAGATCATCTAAGTCCAACTCCCCTGCTAAAGCAGGATTGCTCAGAGCACACCACTCAGGACTACATCCAGGCGGGGCTTGAAAATCTCCAGAGAAGGGGACTTCACAACCTCCCTGGGCAGCCTGTGCCAGTGCTCTGGCACCCTCACCATAAACAAGCCTTTTCTTATATTTGAATGGAACTTCCTATGTTCCAGCTTTGGCCTGTTGCACCTCATCCTGTCACTGGGAACCTCTGAAAAGTGTCTGTCTCCATCCTCCTTCAACCTACACTTCAGATACTTGTAAACATTAATAATGTCTCCCCTCAGCCTTCTCTTCTCCAGGCTAAAGAGTCCCAGTTCTCTCAGCCTTTCCTCATAAGGGACATGCTTCAATCCCTTAATCATCTTTGTTGCCTTACGCTGGACTCTCTCCAGTAGTTCCTTGTCTCTCTTGTACCGGGGAGCCCAGAACTGGATGCAATATTCCAGTTGTGGCCTCACCAGTGCAGAGCAGAGGGGGAGAATGACCCCCCTCGACCTACTGGCCACACTCTTCCCTGAGCAGCTCAGGATTCCATTGGCCCTCTTGGTGACAAGGGCACATTATCTGGCTCGTGGATAGTTCATTACCCACCAGGACTCCCAGGTCCCTCTCAGAAGTGCCTTCCAGCAGGTCCACCCCTAACCTATACTGGTGCCTGGTACTTTTTCCTCCCCAGGTGCAGGACTCTACACTTCCCCAGGTGCAGGACTCTACACTTCTAACTTCATTAGATTCAATGTCTGGCATTGCCACAGCACCTATGACAAATCCACTCGATACCATAACCCACATGGCTCCTAGAAGAGGTGCAAGGTCTGCAGCATGCCAATCCCATGGGAGAGCCACACTGGCAAATGCAGTCACCTATTTGGTGGCCCATCTGAGTGCAGGGGGATCACGATGTCAGGCTGGTTTACTCTCTATCCATCGCTGCTTTTTGGCACAGAGGAAGCTGGCAGGAAGAACATCAAGGAAGCACTGGAAAGGGATGGGATGAAGGAAAGAATCTAAGGCAAAGAGAAAAATCTTCCCTCTCCTTTTTAGTTTCTCTGACTTTTTAGGAAGTGGGTACCTACAAGCTCAAATCACTTGAATATAAAAAGAAGACCTCTTAGGGTGCACATCAGGGAGTTACCTGTGATGCTTTACATATGCACAGACACCTTGCAGCAAGCGCTGAACTCTTTCATTGCCAACAATTGAGCCATATTTTAAATGAACACAGAACACAAGATCTCTTTGAAACTGTTTGAAACAAGTACCTGGGCCAAACTAGACAACCCTTGTTCCTCTTCTACTCTTATTGAGAGCAAAGCTCCTACATGATCATCTTCCAGCATGCTGTAACTTACAGCTGGGAGAACAAACCCTTTCTGCTGGAGATCTAATGTCTATAAAATAATGACCCGCAGCAATGGTAAGACCAACACAACAGAAAATGCCACGTTCATCTACTTCTGTGCCCACGTTCCCTGTGTAGAAATGCCACCAACTGGATGAGGTTAGAGCATAGAGAGAGAAGCATCTCAACCCTTCCTACAAAACCCTGTTCTAAGGCAGCTCCCTTCTTCATTCCCGAGACACCTCTCTGCAAGTAGATGAAATGCTGATTTCACAAAAGGGCCCAGGGGAGGCAGGGTGTAAGAAGCGGTAGGTTCACAGAACGCCACAGAGTCAATGTTCAGATGAGCTCCAGCATACACCTCTCCTGCTGACAGCTTACTGCAGAGCCAGCCCTACAAGTTCAAAACAAGCATGGGCACGTGCCAACCCCCCCATTTTGAACAACAGAGACCTGGGCATATGCAGCTCTACAGGGGCAAGAGGTCTTCCTTGGTGCCAGCAAGACAAATGTCCTCATGTTACCTCTGTACCTAACATATGCTTGGCACACTGATTGTTACTCTGAACATATGCCACAAGATGCATCTGCAGTGGTGGGAACCCAAATTTATAGGATGGAAAGGTCTTAAGGTAAAAATTCTAGGGCCTGAAAAAACATCTGTTCTGGATGCAAACCTAAATTCAGAGCAAGGCCAGAGGGTTTTTTCTTGTTTAAAATATCAGACCATTACATACTTTGTAGCGTGAATACACCAGTCAAAAAGTCTGAAGCCTTCTGACAGACCCTGGCCCACCGCAACACACAGCTGTCTCCTGTGAGGGCGCAGTGTAAAGACCTACACTGTGTCCTGTCATCTCTGCAAAGTATTTCATCAGTCACCAGGCTGTTCTGCAATGTGCTAAACAGCAAAATTGTGTAAGCTCAAAGAAAGTGAAGGCAAAGAGCAACTTTGGCAATCCCTGCCCAGGACAGTGAAAGTGATGAAGGCTGAGAATGGTCCTGCCTTTCAGTCACATTGCAGGTGGTGATTAGATATCTGCAGAGTTCTGCAGGTGTTTGCAATCCTGAAACAAGGAAGCAGAGGCTCTGGAAGGAGATACCTGTGAGCTCTTTTATTTAGTCAACCATTAAGCTGTTTGGCTAAGTGCAGCAAACAGTGTAAAGTTTTGTGTCTTGTGGTTTCTCCCTTTGCTGGAGCTGATACCACAAGATAAANAAAAAAAAAAAAAAAAAAAATCAGCACTAATCCTAATCAATGCTCCTTTGCAAATCAGCAGCCAAGGAAGGGAGCTGAGCCTGAGGGAATGGATTTAATCACCTTCATTGACATTTGGCCTGATTAGTGTAAGTGGAACTGGTCTCCTATCTTGTTCAGCATAAGAAAGTCTTGCCAAGTCACAGCCAGTAAACCCTAAGACTGATCACGAGGACTAGTCTTCACAGTAGGCCAGGCATGGAGGAATAAAACCTCAACATCAAACCACATTTAGCTTTGTAGAAGTGCAAGACTTGTCCTGTTCTGAAGGACACTGCAAGAGCTGACAGTGGCTTCCTCCTGTCCACCGTATTTCAGTGCAAAAATGCCTCATGCTTCTCACTGAGCTCTCTAGAAACTGATACGCTGTTAGTTCACACTAGAACGTGAGCTGGGGCCTTCCTTTCATTCCTCATGCATTTTCTATTTTTTTTCCCCACACTGCTCTCCTACTTTGAGGAAGATGCACCAGAAGCCATAGTTTCCAGGAGCAGAGGCAATGCATCCAGAGAAGAATCACTACATGCGAGCATCCTGGACAAAACATGCATGCTGCCCTAACAGGAACTTGGGATATGCGTGGATTATTTTTTTTTTTCTCCACATTAAACACATATGGGGATTGTTCCAATGAAAGCTGCTGAAGTGGCCAAGAGTGAAGTCCTATATCGATCTCCCTAGCAGGCAACAGCAGCGCAATGTGCCCTGGCCCTGACCCGCATGGCCAGCTGCAGCCGCAGCCACTCTCACTTGAGCACTGGGCCCCCCCATTGAGAAAGCCAACACAGAGGGCAGGTAATGTCACCAGCAGGCAGAGCACGTTTGTCTGCTGGGTATGTGCAGTTATGCCCATCAGGAGATAGCCATACTTAATGCTGCTAAACATCGCTGAAGCATTTTTATAGCTCATAACCTGGCATTACATCCTACAGAGGAAATCTGCAGGGTACGTGCTTTTTATGGAAGGGTGGCAATGAAGCCTGCCTCTAACAATTCATGCAACAGCATCTTGCCGGCTCCAGGGATGCCAGAGAGCAATAGCAGTTCTCTGATCACAGACAACGATACAACTAGTCCACAGAAAACCTTACCTTCAATAAAGGTTAAGGCAATTAAAAGCTGACTTAAAGGTTTGGTGATGAGCTACAAAGTATTTTTTGCCTCTAAATAACAGATGCTAATTACATAAAATGTATTTTGTGTTGCAAAGTCAGGACAGCTCAGGTAGTTCCTGGTTGAAATGTGCCCCGTTCTCTTCAGAGCTTCAGGCAATGACAGCCCAAAAGCAGTTGCCTTCAGCAAGGCCTCCAGTTTGTGATCTCACCTTCAGGGACAAAGCTTGGCAACGCTGGGACAAAGACAGCTTCTTCCCTGTGGAGAAGCAAATCATGTTTCTTCTGTCCTCCCAACAGCACAGTTTTAAAAGGTGTTTTGCAGGCAGTCTTGGAGAGTTTGCAGTCAAAATAAAGTGCCAGAGAAATAAGAGAACACAAGAAGAGAAAAAGGGGAAAAAATAAAAAATGAAGCAACTGGAGTGCACTGATTGGGGTCCTTTGGGATGCTCTGCTGGAGTTGTCCTGAGGACTGTCAGATAATCCCAGGGCTTTGACACTGACAGCTTTTGCCAGCAGCATCCCTTGGTCGTAGTAACATCATAATCTTGAAAAGGGGCTGCTGGAGACATTTGGATTCCCCTGTGGCTTATTATAGATTTTAAAGCTGTGGAGGGACTGGGTGTTGCCCCCATTAAAAAAAAAAATAAAATAAAAAAAAATTGTATAACTACACACCCCTTGCTTTCTAATGCAATGCACATAGAGAATCTCATGCATCAACTACAAAGTGTGTATTGTTCCATGTCAGCAGATAAATAATTCACCATCTTAAGACTTGGAAACGCTTCTTTTAGTTCAGGATTCTTGTTCCACTTGATGCATGAAGCTGGCAGCATTACTTTCTTCTTCTTCCCGAGAGAATTGGATCACTCTAAGACTTGAGTAACTTCCAGGCTAATAGCTCAGCGAGATTTTTGTGCGTGTGTGTGCGTGCACGCGCGCACATTCCTATGGAAGAAGTTAGGTGCAGAAGTGACTTAATTTGTCTTTTATTGTCATTCATTCTTAACTATATACTCTTTAAAAATAAGAATAAAAAAGAAACCCTATGATGTTGTAACTGTTGCCTCTTGAATTCCTTCCAGCCATCTTTAAAATCTATGATGCTCTACCAGCCAAAAGTTTCAAGGGAGGAGGAACGGGCTGTGTTGCTGTTTGAGGGTTTGCTTTACTTTTTGTTGTTGTGTTTTAAAGCAAAACGATCGGAGTGAATTTGTATTAACGCACGTCTGACCATGTGTATCTCTGTGTGATCGTGCTGTCCTTTACAGCAGCCTATCACTTGCTATACTATTCCAACAAAGAAACACATGCTTTCTGGCAGGCATGAAATGGTTTTGTACCCCATTTCTCAAATCAAGGGGAAATCCAGATCTTTATCTAATAGCCCCATTTTCTATTTTTCATTAGTGTGGAAAAAAACCAAAGATCAATACAGACCTCTATCAAGAGAGCAAATCCCTAGCATCGTTATTTCTGGTATTCTTAATAGTAATTATAATTCTCTTGAAGAAAAATGTCTTTCATTGACTTCAGCAGGCTTTGGATGAGAAAAAGTCTGGAGATTTTTGACAAAATGTTATTGTGATAGAAAATGCAGACTCACTGAAGTTGAAACAGTTCCTGGGAATAGCTTTCACAGTGACAGCTCAGTAAAAATGCTGTTATCTCAGGTCCACGATGTACTTTGCAGAATCAGAGCAGG
Source organism: Pedionomus torquatus (assembly GCA_013398155.1). Classification (NCBI taxonomy): domain Eukaryota; kingdom Metazoa; phylum Chordata; class Aves; order Charadriiformes; family Pedionomidae; genus Pedionomus; species Pedionomus torquatus. The sequence goes on along the minus strand of VZRU01019632.1, from coordinate 80,581 downwards.
AAAAGAAAACGTGAAGTAGCAAAGTACTGTTGGCCAGACCATCCACTCTGATACCAATTGACAGTTAGGTTCAAATGTTATTTAAGCATATCTCAGCTTCTCCAACAGAATCCAGATTACTGGCACTTTAGCTAGTTTCAGTGGGCTGCTTCTGCTCTTCAGTTTGGGAGCTGTCAGTCTATCTCAGGACAGAGAACTATTCTCGAATGTTTCAAGTGTTCCTTGGGATAGGAAAAAACATTTCCTGCCAGCTGTACTTTAAATCGGGCTATAAAGCTTTACATTTACAAACAATCATGGAACATAATTCAAACAACATGCCCTCCAGGCTGCACACTACAGCCAACAACAACTTAGCTATTGGCTTTGATGAGCACTCAGCTACATCTCTGTAGCACTATATTTTGTTAAAATATTTATACCTCTATAAGAGAGAGAGGGAGCATTCCAACTAGAAATAAAGGTGTATCTCATTCTGGACCTCTGCTTGTATCAGAGATGGAGATACAATTGCCTAGACATCAAAAAAAAAAATTTTCTTTGAAAATTAGAGGGACAAAGATTGAACTCTAACAACAGTGTTAAGATTAACATTCAGAGAAGTAAACAGGACTGAGGAGGTTTATACTGCTGTGAAAACTGGCCAAAACCTCATCTGACATTAAAGGGCATGCCTGCAGTGAATTCAACAAGATGACACAGACTTACACCAGCTAAGAAGTCATCCCAGAAAGAGTTTGCAAAATAGGAACAGCATTCAGGGGAAATTGTGTATGTTTTATGTCTGGGAAAGGCCCAAGAAGAAAGGACATTCTAGCTTGAAGTTGTTTTTGAAAGGGACAGAAAAGAAGCAGCTGTGATCTGGCATGGTGCTTTGCACAGACGAACACTGTCCTTCCTAAAGTCTGCTTATATCACACCTCCAGCACTCGTTGGTACACAGCACACTGCTGGAACGCATTCACAGACCAGAATTACATCGTGTACAGTGATAACTCAGCAAGAACAAACGAGTCTGTTTGCATTCTTAAAACATCATCACTGAATGGCTTAGTGCATGTCAGAGGAGGGCACCAAATTTAAGGTTTGTTGTTTTTTTTTTAATTTTTTTTTTTTTTTTTTTTAAACAGTGCGCAAGAGCCAATAGATTGGGATGGTTTAGTGCAATCCTTGCACAACTCCCTGTGGTACATTTCCAAGTCTTGTTTGTCTGAACAATTGACTAGAAGCACAGACACTTATCAATAAAAGCCTAAGCAAATTTCAGGACGAGATCTCTTTTTTTTTTTTGCTGACTTGAACATCAAGGTCTTCCAGGGCTACAGTTGCTGTAGCAACAGGAAGGAGCTCATTAAATGATCAACCTGAAGGCTAAAGCTATCAGAGCTGAAATGACCAAAAGTTAATATTTAACCTAAATCCTCTTATTTGTTTAAAAACATGCAGCTGACTTCGTATTAAAAGATGCCTTGTAAACCTGCTTCAGAAATAGCTATGGAACCATGAGACCACTGCAATTTTCGTACACGTCCCAGATAACGTCCAGCTCCTTGATGGTGTAGGTTGGGGCTGCTGCCTCCTACTAGGAATCATGCAACAATACACTTATGTAGAGGGCTATTTCCTCTGATCTTTTGTGTCGGACAATCATTTAATAAGCATGTGTCTAAGCACGCTGGTTTTAACGATCTCCACAATCTAATGGTGTTATACGCTATTTAGTTTTAAGAGCTAAGGAGAACCAGCATGGTCCATTTTTAGCCTCATTAGATTCTGTCCTTTGGACAACTGTTCAAGGGGTGAGCTATGCTTTGCCATGGGCCCAGCAGGCAGAATCAAATGGAAATAGATTGTTGCAGCAAAATTAAGTGACCCATCCCCTACTATTGCTTAAACACGTCTAGCCTCCCTCACTGCCGTTTCAGATGTCTGGCAGGCTGCTCTTTCCACAGATTTCAATATAAACCGCTATTTTTCATCAATGAAATAGCATCTGTGGACAGCCAGGAGGGACCTATTAACTGGGGCTACTTTATGATTGTCCACCAGTAGAACAACACTACTCTAGGAAGGACCTCGTTTGGTCAGTTCCTACTTTACTAACATAAAGGTGCACATCTTCTTCAGTACATGGAATGCAAAGGACTCAGCATACCATTGCTTTCAGCAATTTCCTGTGGCTGTGATATGGCCAGACTAGATCCCACATGTCTCTGACAACACCCATCCCAACTGAACAAAGCTTTTAATGAAAATACTAGGAGGAAAAATGCCTCTCTACTTCCTACTATGAATCCTGGCTCAAAGAAGGGGTTTGTCTGCCCTGGAAATATTCCTCTGCCTACAGTTTCTTTTAGGGAGATCTCACTGCAGGTAGTAGCTGCTGACACAAAATACTTGAATGCAGCCAGAAACTACTGTAATAGTAATTTGTGAAATCTGTCCTGTCTCATTATGAAGGCAGAGAATATCTCTAGGAGGGATAGTGGGTGGCAAGTCTATTTCACAGGATTTCTCCAGGCTATTCAAGGCTTTTAATATACAGAAGAAGTGAGAGTTCACTGCTATTTGCGACCTAATTAAACAATTTTGTGATTAAATATCAGATCATTAAAGATCGTAGGCTGAAACTGCAGGTAATTCAGCCAAACACAGTGACAAACACATCACTGAATCATAGCATTTCTTAATACTTCTGATCCTCCTTCCCTAAACCCAGAGTTAAGACCACACCAGTAACTCAAACACACGGGTTTGGCACAGCAACAATGAGCAAAAAAAATCACCATAAAGCTGTGAAGCGTAGTTACATTACCCAACAGCTTCATAAATACAATTTTTATGTGTTTATAAAATGGAGTGGAGGGAGACCCAAATCTTGGTAAATAAGAGGAGCCAATCCTGGGTGCAACCACCTGCCATTGGCTCAGATCGCTTTCAGTGTGAACCTGACAACTTTTCACCACTACAGCTGGAGGCAGTTAGATGGGAGGCTTTGTCTTAATCCCATGTAAGACTGTTTGTTTAATTATAAAGAGGTGTTATCCTTAATGGAACTTTTGGGTCTCTTTCAGAGCTAGAAAAGAGCATATATAGACCTGAGACACCCACCCACCCAGTCCCAGATTTGGTCACACATCTTAACATGCCCCAGTTAAACAGTTTCTTGCTTGGCTTTGGTTGTTTTTGTTGTTTTTTGTTTGTTTGTTTTTATCCTTTTGCCATTTTTTTTTTGTTATCCTTTTGCCCCTTGTTCAGTGTGTTTCAGCTGACCCTGTGAAAGAGCAAAAATAGTATTATGGCTAGAATGGCTAAAAATAGTATTCAGCAGAGAACTGTATACCACAGCTTGCAAACAGGATTAGGAAGGCAAGAAAAGGAGCCAAGAGGATGGATGCATCCATTTGGATCCCTTTAGCCACCTCCATCTCACAGCATTAAGTAACACTTGCCATCATGACACCCTGATCTTCCCTTCCTATAGACCCTATGCCAGACCCTGGAGTGTCCTGAGCACACTCTTCCCCCAGCTTCCTCCTGTGCGTGCCCCCTTTGTCTTCTACCCCCATGTTCCAGCTCCACCAGTAAAGGACCACAAATCCAACTAAGAAAGGTTTGCCTTGAATCACCTCCGCACTGATGCTGTGAAAGGACTGCTCTGCAAGTCATCAGAGATATTTCTGCAAGGGTGAGGACTAGAGCATTCACTGAGCCTCCAAGAAGTAAACCCCAGCAAAAAAGGAAAAACAAACAACAAAAAAACCCTCAAAAACCAAGCACACAAAGCCACACAACACAAAAAAAACAAAACACACCAAGGCCCAGCTTTACTGTTGCACTATCTCCTGGCTGCTTTCTGCAGCCAGACTCCAAGGAGGAAGTGCTCTTGGACTTTACATGCATGAAGACAGGCTGGGAAGGATGCCTGCATGTCCCATCTCTCCAATGCTCCCCCCGTATGATCTAACTGCAATAGGCAGACCTGCAGCTGTCAGAGTCAGCTCGCTCTGGGCTCAGTGATCTGAGGCTCTGCCGGCGAGTGGTAGCTGCTGCCTTGCCTGCCTTCCCAAGGCAACACTTGCTCAGCAAACACAAATATGTTTACTGTGGAAACTTGGTACTTGCCTTACTGCCCCTCACTCTCTGCCAGGTGTTTTTCTTTTTATACCCACAGGAGATGCAGAGCCATGTTCTAATATAGAAATATAGGTTCATGTGTGTGTGTTATTAATAAACAGGTGGGTGAATCTATTTGCTTACTGCCTTGTTTGAGTGATTTATATAGTTATTTTTAGACCTGTTAGACATGCAGACTCAAAGCAGCAACATTAGGAACTGGCTATTGTAATATAACCAAGCTACATTCACAGACTGATTTTTCTGGAGAGAAAAAAAAAAAAAAAAAAAAAAAGAGGATACATAGCTACAGGGACACCTGGCACCAGTCAATCCTTTTTTCTTCTCACCAATTTTAAGCTGGTGTCATTACTATCTTATGTGGCATTACCCTGCGGCTAAATCAGGAAGAAATTCAGTGACCAGGTAGACCAGGGCCTCCTCTGAGGACTGCAGAACAGAATCATGCCTAAGCATCCTCATAACATTGTTTAGTACAAAAATTTGCTTCTCTATCTACAGGGTTGTGTGCATATATATACACACATGCACATAAGAATTCATGGTTTTTATCTTCTGGAATAAAAAGGGAACTTGAGAAATTGCTTTCATAGTCCCAGCTTCAGGGTAGATCATAAGCAGACTGCATAGACCCACACAATGCAGAAGGGAATGAGAAGCCGGTGCCAGTGTAAAACAAGGGTCTATTGCCCCCAGTATCCCCTCTTTTTCCCCCACAGGAAACCTGAGATACGTTGGACATGTAGCCCAAACCAACCCTGATCCCATGGAGTTCAGGCTGCTTAGGGATTCTCCCAGCCAAAAATCATCTTAAAAAAACCACTAATAAAATTTGCAAGTGAAAGAAAGTAAAACATAAAATTCCTTTCCTCTGGGGACTGTTCCCACTTCCTGAGGGCATGGTCCTACCCAGATCCATGAGGACACACCACAGAGAGGGGTCCTAAAGTGACACAGTCAGACAGGAGGACGCTCGCAAAAATGAGCCACAAAGCAAGAGCTCCTGACCAGTTACAGGTCAGTCAGGGTCTCCCAAAAGCTTCTGCTCTGACTACTCCTGCTGGTTCCAGGACCCCGTCCTCCTCCTCCAAAAATTAGACGGGGCCCCCTGAGGTGGCTGCCATGGGTTTCACACCCCTCTCGGGATGCAGGCACAGCTGAACAGGCACTTTTGTTGTTCCTAGCATGCTCCTGCTACCCTGTTGCAATAAACAGAGTTGATTGTCAACTTCAGCCAAATAAGCAAGCATAAATGCCAGTAAAAGAAAACATTGCATACATCCCTCATCTGGAAATTATTTTTGTTTGTATTTATGTTCCCACATGTTGTCAGGGTGATGTCTGGGCTCAAGCCCACACATGGAAAAATCTGGACTGTACCCTGTACTAGGAAACTCTCTAGCTCAGAGGCTAAACCATGTTGCAGATCCTCACCACCCAGAAAACAGCCTGTGTGCTTGCCTTTATGATTCAGAGCACAGCCTTTTTGTATCCAGAGAAGGGGAAAATAAAGAATTGACAAGAGGTTTATTTTTACACTAGGAGCCTGGAGCAGGAGGAAGCCCTCCCTTCTGTGCCATGAGAGGAAAAAGAATGGGCCCAGAAAGGAGCACGATCCCTTGAGCTGTATTTCGTGGCACAGCCTCAGCCCAGCCACCTGATCTGAACCAGGGATTGATTTGGGGATCCCTAAGCAAGGCTGAACAGGACCAGGATCCCAAGCTCAGACACCTTGGTCAGGGAGCACCCCCAGCTTTCTCCCAGCAATTATAACAATTATAACCATCTAGGCTCAAACACCAGCAAACAGTCTTCACCAGCCAACCTCAAGCCTCTTTCACCCCTGCAGGGACCCTCTTTGCTCAGACACCCACACACCCAAAACCAGAAGAGGTCCAACCACATCAATCACAGCCTCTCTAACACAGTACCTGCTGAAAGCTCATTCCTCAAATTACCTGACTGCATAGGCCAGCCGCTCCTTACTACAGTCCCCTTCCTTGGTTGCTCTCTGGAGGGCTCTGCAACCAAACCATAAGCACCCCATTGCCATCCCACCCACTTGAGCTCCTCCCCTTACAGGAGCCTGGAGGTGCCTTCAGGTGAGACTCTGATTAGGCGCAGACCCAGGTGAGAATACTATTTGCCTCCCAGATGAGACCAGGCTTGGTAGGGCTTTGAGCAACCTGGTCTAGTGGGAGGTGTCCCTGCCCATGGCAGGGGGGTTGGAACATGATGATCTTCAAGGTCCTTTCCAACTCTAACCATTCTATGATTCTATGAATCCATCAAGTGAAGTCATTAACCCCGAGTGGAAAGGCTGCTTGAGAACAAGCTGACGGTGAAAGCCAAGCCCCTGACAAATTCAGTAAGACTTTAGGCTTCGCTGACAGAGGGGAGACCTCACCTGGGTGAGAGCCCTGTTTTTGTTTTAGTCTCTGCACCCAGAGCCCAAACAGGAAAGGCTCCAAGTCCATGTGCTGCTTATCAACCCAGCAGCTACAGGCTTGCAGATTAAACATCAGGCAGGACATTAAAAGTTGCAAACCATGTTTACGTGTCTGATAAGGAGGTACACCTCCGTCCCTCTGCCCGTCTGAAAAATTAGGGGAGCTAATAGCTCTGCATTGCCTCAGCAGTAGCACTGACCAGAGAAAGCAAAGCACAAAATTAAAGCCATGAAAATATTTAAGATAGTCTTCACAGGTGGTGTCCGTGTGGTGATGCCAGGCAAGGGGAACAGCAAATGTCTTTTGTGGTTGCATTTAGAGGGTGCAGCCATGAGACTCTAAGGTGGATTTTTTCCAAAGAGAAGCAGGAAAACAGTGGACACCGTCCCATGAAAAATGTCTACAAACATGAAAGAAATCTGTTTCGTTTCATGCTTTGGTCAAAAAGCGCATCTCTAGGGTTGCTGAAATGTGAAGGAAAAGTCAACTTCAAAGAGAACTGCTGAGGTTTGAATAAAAACACACAATTGTCCTTGAAATTCCCATTTGAGAAAAAGAAAAACATAAATATTTTTTACAAAAACTGAAAAAAAAAAGCCTGAAATTCATTTGACACAAGTTTCAACTGGTGAAAGGCCTTGAACAAGAAGGAGAGAGGAGGTGCCAACAACAGAGACAAGCGGGTTACAGAGCCCTCCACTGCCTTTGCCCCCTGTTGTCCCAATAGCGTAGATACACATGGGGCCTCATGAGGCATCCTCAAGCGCAAACTATGAGAAGATTCCACTCCTTGTTCTCTCTGCATAGCTGCATGCCCACCCCAAATCCCCAAACAGCACCTTGGTTAAATAAACCCCCATCCAGCTGTGAAATTTTACACTATAAACTTTATTTGTTTTTAACATTGGCTCATCCAGAGAGTCCTTCTGGTAGGCTCACAGCATCCTCAATTCACAAGGGGGGAGCCTCAGTGGAAAGAAAATGAGGAAGGAGCATCACTTCAACACACCCAACACTGGCAGGTCCAGGCATGGACCCACACTGAGGGTTCAATCCACAGCTCTGGGAACTCAACCAGCACAGCCAGCACCCCTGGTGATTGTCTGCCACCTCACTAGCAATTCTCCTGTCCCTCTTGCTCCCTTGCTCTCTCACACCTTCTGGTGAACATTTTTGGGTTTTTTTCGAGTGAAAAGGTTTTGTGGTTTTTGGTTTTTTTTTTTTTCCTCTGGGCAGCCAGAAGTGTGCTTTATTTGTCCTGCACATCTTGTTAGACAGTCGACTGACTCAGCCTATCTCTTGCTCTGCGAATATATTGCATCTATGACACAGAGACTCCACTTGTGAGGTTTCTCTGTGGGTTATATAGACCTACTTAGTCACTGATTAAGACAGGTAACAACCTCTCTCTCAAGACCACATCTCTCTAGCTAGTGACTAGTTATTTGCTGAATCAATAAACTATTTTGAAAGTAGTAACTAGAACTTAACACAGCAAAGGGTAGAATTTATTAAATCCAGTGCAAGTTACCTAGTTGCAGAAGCTGAATAAAAGATCAGAATAAACAGCAGGGATTACATTGGACTAGATCTTCTGTACTAACTTTCAAAAGGGGCAGTCTTATGCAATCTAAAATATTTGTGTTAATAGATAACAGCTAGATAGCTTGCATCCAGTGCATCAGGGGCTGGTCATTTTCTTCAAAACAAATGTGTTTGAGAAGAATCCTAATAAGCAGAAGGCATCAAAGTTAAGGAAGGAAAGATTGTAAGTAGATGAGCAGGAAGGCACTGCAAGGTAAAAGTTGGATTTTAGTAAAAGAGAACTGCTGAGAGTGCTAATCAACCTCCTTTGGATCACACCATAAGGTTTGAGCAATGGGGAAGAGCTTTACAGGCTGATAAAGTCTGGGAGGGGGAAAAATCACGCTGAACTTCTTGCTACTTACTGTGGGAGCCAACATGGTCCCAGTGGAAGATGAAGAACATGAACCCATCTGCAGAGGTCACTGGAGGCCATTGCAAGGACTCAAAAAGTCACAAGCAGATACAGCCACATTGTTCCCTACGGCTCCCCAGGTTCTGCAGCAGTTGCAAGGGCCACAGCACACCTGCGCCAACACCACTCAGGCTACAGCAGCAAAATGAGCACATTTGTTACTCCTTGTGCTTGTCCTCATGCAGGTCTTAAGCCTATCCAGTGGGCTAAAAAGCACCCACTTCTCCCTCAGTGTAGTTCAATTAATTGCATCTATACACCAGTATGTTCACATCCCAAAATCCCATCAAGTGATAAAACTCTGATTAAGGCCTGGGTCTGAGAAGGAATCGGTACCTTTGCGTTTGCCGTACAGCTCTGCCACAAGCTCCCCAAGAACTACTGGTCAAATAATTCAAATCCTTTTTCTGACTTTGCACAATGAAAGCGACAACTGCTATTCAGGGGGCTTGAAAGGCTGAATTCCCCACTGAAAGCATGTTCTGCTCCTCAGCTGGAAGATGCTAGAGAAGTGCCAAATATCAACATTACTTTAGCATAGCTAATTTGTTTCACTGAGATTGGCATGAAAACACAGGAGCAAAGGGAGGATAGTGGCTCCAGCCCTCCCTGGATTCATGCTCCTCCACCCACCAGGGATCTGTCACAGGCTATCAGGTAACTCACATGAAGTCATCAGGACCAATTCTAATTTGCTTATCATTCCTTCAGGCACGACTGGATTGATTCATATTAAACTTTCATGGGTGTCACTGATCTCATGCACAAGCCTGGATTATCTACAAGGCAGCAATACTGAGTGAGAGGTAAATGCTCGGGCAACTAGGCAGTGGTTGAAAAGGGCTGTTGTGAGCTTTAGTGTCAAAGAAAATCCATGCTCTCTTGAGGGAAAATGTGTTACTAATGTATGTTTATTTATCAGTTGTTGGAATAGCCTGTGAGGAGACTAAAGGTCCTGGGTGGCAAGTAAATGAACACCCTCCAGTTGTGCTATTAATTCCTAGGTAGCAAGAGGGAGAGTTTACCAGCAAACTTGTCAGCTGTAACTAACTTGATTATCAGAGAGAGGGCAGATTGCTCGTCACCCCATGCCTCCCTTCCAGCCAAAGCTGACCCTCCCCAATAGCATCTGGCACTTCCAGAAGGAACAGGTCTGTACCAGAGGTCATTTCCACATCCGCTGATGGAGAGATCCTATGTACAACAAGAGGTTCCTCATGTCAGCCCTGCCCTGGGATGCCCACATCCATGCCTCAGCTCTGTGGTGCGCATGGTGCCCTAATCAGACCTGAGAACAGACACAGCAGAGCCAGGGTCCAGCAAAGGCAACCGGTCTATGAGACCACTTGCTCTGGTGCTGCTGCCATCAGTGCAGCCCGGGTGTTTTTCCAGCCACCCTGGCTTCAGGATGATTGTTCTGACATAACGAAATTTCCAAGCCCTTTGCCCTCCCCAATGCATTATCTGCCACCAGGGACACGGAGGCTGAATGAATCCAGCTCCAGCCAACTCTCTCAGGTCCAGGACATGTTGTCCATGGAAAAACAACGCACACCAGAGAAACAAAAAGTGAGAGACTACCTGGCTGCCATTTATAGACTTCTCAGAATAAGTCAGCAGTCAACAGCCAAACTTGAACGTTCACGTCACTCCTTCGCTTATGGAAGGCGAGTTTACTAAATGCCTGGATGCTTTTCAGCCCAATAGCCCAATCCCTGTATTTGCAACCATAATGTTGGAATAACTAGCAGGGCTTAAGCTGGTGCCCGCTGGACTCAATAGGAAAGGCAGATGCCAGAGGCTTTTTTAGATACAGAACAGTAATTCTTTGTACCTTTCTTTTTGTGGACTCCACCCTTAGTCACATGCAAAACAATTCCTGGATAGATGTTTCCACTGAAGATCTCAGAGTGCCTTGTAATTATTGAGGTTCCTGGTATTTGGGTCATATGGATAAATAACATTTCTGCTTTGGGAAGTGCTAAGACTCACTTGAGATTACTCCAAGAATCAGCTACAGAGTCAGCAGGAGAAAAGCAGTATCCTTATACAAGGAAGGGGACCTGAAGAACCAACAGCGAGCAATCTCAGCCCCTTCTCTTTATGTCTGCCTACTGTCCAAGGCACAATCTATGACTACTGTTCACTAAGCCCACTACCATAAAGCTGCTGTTGCTCCAGAGAACTGCACAGCAGCTGCTCTGATGGTGGCTGCTTGTTTAGACTACCCTCCTCCTGCCCAGCAAGCAGAGCCCTTTCTGCGAGAAGAGCCTGTCACTGTGCTGTTACAGTGCCTGTTACACCATAACTTGCTTCAATTTGTGTTTTCCTTCCTCTGCTCCCTTCCAAAGAATTACAGGCCACATTCACCTCAATTTTGTCTCCTTCTCAGGATGGATATGACTCTAACATGAGCAGGAGAAGAGTTACCAGACATGTACCAGGACAAGAGGAGAGCTGGCTTTCCCAACAGTTCCCTGTCATCCATGTATTTCACTCCCATTTTACCTAACGCCTCAGCTTGCTGCCCTTACATGGGTTTTGAGCCAGCCTAATTACAAAACCCTTAGAAAAGCGATACTCAGGTAGAGAATGTGGCAAGAGATGAGGGATGCACTCCAGCTCCAGCTGAAGGAAGATCGGCACTGAGCTGGCTGAGCAGATCAAAGATCAGGCCTGTAGAATGCTGAGTACTGAGGAACTACAAATCTCATGATGTAGGATTGTTGGCCATAAGAGTCATTAAGTCCCATCCCTGTAGCTATATGCAAATACACACTAGATGTTCAGGTTAGAAGGTTCTTCAAAATATCTATTTTTCACACACCACACACCTTCAAACACCCCCAACCCTCAACAAAAGAAAAAGCAAAAGCAAAAGTTAAGTCTGTGGCATAAGAGGTTGAAAGCCAGAAGAGCACAGATGTTCCAGAAGAAATGAGCAAGGGAAGCCAAGGACCCATCAGGACCTGCAGTCCCTGCCTTAGCTGGGAATTTTTTTCTCCCTGGATGAGCCATGGCAGTCCCTGTCCTTGGCTTGTGCTGGAGTCAGTGGGAGGCACAATTCAATCTTTAAAAGCAACATCTCTGAATAACAAGCAAGCAAAGCATGGCAATCACTGAACTGAGTGAATAACGGGCTTCGTAGGTGCTGTCAAAATGGGAGAAGGAAAAAAACTCAGCTGGCTCCAAACAGCTTTCTCTGTGTGTTGGCAGGTCCTTGGTATTTCTCTCAGATGGGGAGGGCAGGCCTGAGCTGGGAGCCCGTGGTACAGCACATGTGGGCTTACATAACGCGGGGGGCCCAGGGTAATCATTAACGCTGGCTTAGTGCCACCGGCTTTGAGCTGGAGTCACCTGCTTGTTTGGATTAAACGTATAGTGGCCATTTAAACAAGGAGAAGGCTCCCAGCAGAAGGATTTAAGTGGAAATCACCCCCCGGGGAGGACGGGAAGCAGGGCGCTGTTGCAAACGTGTCAGGGGCTAAACCCAAGCTCTCCTCCAGGGAGCCAGATTTGCCACCTTTTGTCACACCACCCTGCTCAATGGGCTGATTTGCTTCCCATGAGCAGCCCCTTGAGCTCCCCCTGAGACTGCCAGGAGAAAAAGCCCCCCTGTAACACAGGTGAGGGGAGCAGAACCCTTCTTAGGGTCTTTCAGCTTGGTGACTCCCAAGTGCAACACACCAACCAGCAAGTGAGCTCTCTCGTTCCTCTCACAGATGTTATCAGTGCAGCCTGACTTTATCTCATGTCCCATCTTTACCTTTCTCTGCTTATCTGGTATCTCGCTTACATGTCCTATTACTCTTTGCGTTCTACAACCCGCTGTGTTTTAACAATGTGTGGTCTGTGCCACTGTCTGGGGCAAAGGAGATTTGGAACTTCTTGGGTTTGTTCCCATTTCCCCTCTGGGTTGCTCTGTGGTTTCAGGAACACCACTGCACTGCTCTGTGTTTAGCCACAGGTCACAGAAGTCACCTCATCTTACAGAAATATCACTTTACTCTTATTCCTTATGTCTAGTGCTTAACTCAGGTACAACCTTCCCAGCTGATGGCCCCCCACCTTTCGTAACATTGTTCCTCCACCCCTAGCTCTGATGAAGGGACTATAAACAGCCAGAAATTCCCAGTAAAACCTTTTAGAAACTTAAGGAGATCTTGCAAGTCTTAGGAACCAGATGACGAGCATTATGTAAAAGGCTCTAAGGCTGCACATATGTCCATTCACACCTCAGAAACTCAGCTATTTTAAGTCACTGAGATTTATGCGTATGTGTAACAATGCCATGCGTTGTTTTGCCGTCCAGATTTGCTAAAGGAGGAACATAATAAACTAACTTACAGTTGTGGTATCAAAGCACTGAAATATATCTTTATCTCCATGTGGGTAACGAGTAATCAGGCTTAAGGCAAGGCCATGTTTTACTCATTCATCAGCACACCCCAGGCAGGCCAGTAATGCCACGTAAAATAAACATCAAAATCTTCTTTTGGGAATTTCTAAATTTTTTTTGTGATAGAACCTTGAAAACATCATTAATTTTCATGCAGAACTAACTCTCATTTCACAGCAAACACGGTCCTATTCTTTTTAGCAAAATGTTGCAACTTTTATATAAACTTAAATTTCATTTCAGGTATTAGCAAGAAAAACCCACACAACCCACACTCAGAACCACACTCAAAAACCATACTTAAAACAGGAAAAAAAAAAAAAAAAGAAAGAAAAAGAAAAAAAGAAAGAGTAAAAGATTAAGTGGAATTTCATGGAAAATATTCCAAGCCAAAACGTAGCTTAGATGCTAGATTTCTGCGCTGCTGTGCTCCAGCAGCAGGTATTTTGCATGACTCCAGCTTTAAGTATCGCCTCTTGCAGAAAAGTAACTTCTGCCCCAAGTGTCTTGCAGGATGAATTGCCCAATGTTACAGCAATATCAGAACTCCAGACGAGATGGGGAGGAGGCTGAAATGCTGGTTAAAATAATGCAGCTGATGTTGATAGGGTGAGAACAGAAGGGAATCGAAGATCCTCTTGGTGCAGGCTGGCTAATGAATGCACGTACATGACTACCACTCTTAAAGCAGCTGTCCTTAGGACTCTGGTCTTCAGGCTACATCTCAGAAGGTAACAACAGCCTGGAACGAACAGAACTTACTCTGCCACATCCCTTGGTCCTCTTGTCAGACTGATAGGGGTTCTTTAAGAAAAATAATCAGGGGCCTGGAGATCCCTGGCTCATCAGCAGGCGTCTTCTGGTGGCTGTTCATCAGGGAGGGATTTTAATTGCTAAGTGCCCATTAGTCTCAGAGTGATTCTTGCTGGGAGAAGATCCGGACCCACTGCACCATTGCTCCCATGGAGACTCAGAAGTGATTTTTAACACTTAGTAACGTTGCTGGTTTCTTCTTCTGGTGGAGGCCAAGCAACCAAAAGCGCAGAGCAAGAGGTGTCCTGGCTTGCAGATCACAAGAGCATCATGTTCATGCCCCTGTTACAAATTGGAAAGCAATGGTTGTTGCAGGACAGGGCGTCTTCTCCTCAGGCCTGAGGCGTGCTTTGTACCACAGATCTTTCACATCACTCTTTCAGACATGGGATTTACAGAAGAGCCAACTGAAGCGCCTTGGCACCAAGACCTCTGCCGTGCTGAGCCTTCCTTTCACAATCTAATCCTGTGACTACTGGTCCTATTGCTTGCTCCTTCCATCCAAGGATCACATAAATGTAAATTAAGTCCCATAGTATCACCATGATGCATTATTATCCCCATTTTACAAGAAAGGGAACTGCGGCACATGGGAATTGAGTCTTTTGTCCTCAGTCACACAGTCAGTCACAAATCTCAAACAGCCTCTGAAGCCGTTCCTCCTTCACACTGGCTACTAGAGCTTGAATTTCCTTAAAATCTGCTTGCTCTGATTTATTAACCACAGTTTTACTACAGCTGCAGACCTGTTCCACACTGGTCAGAAACCACAGAAGGCATTCGGGTCCCAGTCTGGCTACAAAGGAAATTAATGAATAATAATTTCAAGAAGGAGTTTAAAATTTCCATTTTCATTTTATTGTCAAAGTAAATATATTTTTTATGAAGAACAAAAGAAAATATACAGAATTGTAACTTATGTACACTGGCTTTATATGGTTTTTGTTTCCAATTTACACAAATTTTGATACGTTATTAAAAGATATTTTATATAGATATGCATCTATGTACAGTTTTATTTACATACATTCATAGGATGTGATATAAACCAGTCAATAGATGATAGTTCATTTATATTAATTTCTAGAGGACAAAAGGAATGCATTTGCTTTAGCTAGACCTGCTGTTCTCGTACAGCGCAGGCTCCTGCTCTGCCTAGCGCTACAATCGCAGTTCCCTACTTCCCATTTTGCCAACATAGAGACAAAGAGATGCCATCTGCAAATGGAAAGGAAATGCAGCATCCATTATAAAATTGTTCCTAATTACTGAATTCTATTTTCTTCTAAAGCTTCTTACAATTGCCAGAGTTCAAAAGGAAAAAACAAAACAAGAAGAAACACAAACAAAAATCACTTGCCTGCTACCATCTGATTATTCATTTAAATTCCCTTCTTCGCCAGCTACCACACAAATTTGTTTCTTTTGGCTACTGTTCTCACCCATTCGCCCACCCTAGCTGCATGGAGCTCTGACATGGCTGTGAGTCAGGAGAGGATTAGCACTGAAGATCACCCTTGGACAGAAGATCTCACAGTGCTTGTCCCACCAGGCCTTGATGCTTCCCACCCTCCCCTGAGTTCAGGTACATCCTACAAGACCCTGCCGGCCAAGCAGACAAGTGGAGACTTAGCTCCAACCAGTGAGGCGTTGACTTGCATTGGATGCTCGGGGTGTCTGGTGCTCACCAGGACCACCAGGAACCTCAGGGACTAGTGCCCTGGTTTCTCCCCCAAGCTCACACAAGAGGACAGGAGCAGAGAAGGAACAGAGCTCAGCCATTCCACAAATGGCTTCCTGCTGCTTTATGCACTAGACAACAGCTCTTCTGCTAAAGACAGTGGGTGTGCAAACCAAACTCAAAGCAAAGCAGCGTTTCCTTTGATGCATGGGTGTCCTTCCACCCCCACTGCAGCACAGGACAGGAGAAGCATGCACACCGTATGCGCTCAGCCATGCCAAAAGGCCCCACTCCAAGCCATTTCATCCAGCCTGAGCTTCTGGGTTTGCTTGGGATACGTCTTTGCTTAAATATATATATATGTATGTATGTATGAATATATATACATAAATATTTATATATAGCCCTAGCCAAGGAAAAGGTAAATGTGAGCCAGAGAGGTACATTCCAGCGCTCTCCATGCCTTGCCTCCCCCTCTCCCCAGCTCCCACTGTTCCTCCTCCTATGGCCAGTCCCTACAAATCCTTGGCTCAGGCGACCCAAAAACAAAGGAGTTGTTTTCATTTCAAAAGGAATTTGCTGTTTCCAAACTGGACAAATAGAGCAGCTTAATAAAAACTCACAATGAATGGCCTGTACATGAGCAAAGCCCTTAGGAATGCCAGGGCTATAATTAACTAGCAGCGAGCAACTCTTACATTTTCCTGTGCAGCAGAAAACAGCTAAAAATAAAACACTATAATTTCCAAAAGCAGCAGCAGCAAAGGAGGGAAAGATAGAAGGAAAGAAAAATAACATCCTTAAAAAAAAAAGGAAAAAAAAAAAGAAAAAGGAAGAAGCACCCCCCTCCCTTGACCCAAAAAGAACTTCATTCTCAAATCATCTTCAAAGGACATGGGACACTCAGACATGGTGGTATCAAGTAACAGCATTGACTGTTCTGTGGAGACAAATAAATTATCACTAGAAATATTGTGAGCAAAGTGCTGTCATCAGCTGTTGTAGGATGGCTGGGCAGGAAGGGGAAAGTGGGACCAATCAGTTCACGGAGCGGACGGAGCGGTTGCTTCGTGGGAACCGATGCACCTTGACATGTTTGGACAAGTGGTCACTACGAGCAAACTTCTTCTCACAGACAGGACACTGATAGGGTTTCACCCCCGAGTGGGAGCGCCTGTGCCGGGACAGCTCATCTGACCTGGAGAACCTGCAAGAGAAGAGATGTCTTTTCAGATAAATGGTTTTTTACACTGCTACGTCTCTCACAGAGGAAAAAAAACCGTCCCCTCAGGCCACTGGGAGACTCCACTTGTGGCAAACTTGTGGCACTTGTGACTCCACTTGTGGCAAAAAACATGTACAAAGTAAGAAGGACACACAACAGGCCCAGTCTGGTCCCAACCAGCAGTAGTGATGGAACACACAATTATCAGCCTCCTCCCACACCAGCTCTGGACTCAGAGCAATGTATGGAGGCAACATTTGTACCAACCTTGCCCTAAACCAAATAACATGGGTACAGCTCAACTGAAACAGTGCTGCTCTTAATCCCTCTGCCAATCCGCTTTAAAACCTGTCCCATAACCTCCCTTCTGCAAATCCAAGCACGGACCATTCTCAAGCAGAAAGTACAACCAACATCCCACAGGTGAGATCTGGCCCCTGCTCCCACCAACACAAGCACAAGAGACGTCCAGTAATTGAACCTAGTTTGAGATAGACCCCATATAACAGCCAGGCAGAGCTACCCAGGAGCTACTTGGCTTCTCAGACCCAGCTGAAAAATTGACTTTTGTAGGTGCTCCTGCAGGCTAAGGAGTCATTAACATCTCAGTACCAGAAATGCTCAACACTGTAACAGCTGACAGCCAGGTGGGCCCCAATGACTATTAGCATAGTTACTTCACGTGCAAATTGAAATCGAGATTGAACCTTTAATTACCAAAGCTGTCTCCCAGGGTCATTTCAATTTCAGATATCTCCCACCTTCCATCTCCACAGAAAAATCCCCAGACAGCCACTGTGAATCCCACAGGCTTTACTGAACCCAAATCAGTTAATCCTTTGGTCTTAACAGCAGGGCTGGCTCTATTTCCAGCTTGGACCCGATTGGGAGCCACAGGGTTAATTAATAATGCCACACTAAAACAGCCTGGTCCAGATGGGTACAAAAATTTGCTGCCTGACAAAGGGCAATTAAGTGTTTTGTTGCCAGAGTGGTAACAAAGAGTGGCACAGAAAGAAAGTTTGCAAGAAACCGTATCAGCTGTTTATTTACAATAAATAAATGAAGTCATGGGCACTAGCTGAATAAATGGAGGAAAGGACACGAGGAAAAATGCTCCCTTCTGGAGCAAAATATCACATCACCAACAGGGTGAATATGCTATTTCTATGAAAGGGGGAAAACAGGACTGCTGGGCTCCTATGAATAAGCCCTTCATGCAAGAAAAAGAACTTTCCACATAAAGGTTTTAATTAGCTCTGATCTCCCACCACCAGTTGAGGAACAAGGCACAAACACTGGGAAAGCTGGGAATGGTTTCCAAAGTTCTGCAGCCCCTCAGTCCAGTGATGCTACCCAGAGAGCATTCTACAGCCAGTGCAAAGATGCAGATACTCACCATGGGTAAGAAAAAGCATGGACACATCTCTACCAGGGGCATTTATAATGAAAGTTCTTTCATCCATTCTCTTGCTTTCCTGCCTTGTCCCTGCATTGGTATCCCCATGGTGAAAGAGCCAAATTCACCATTAAGAGCAATAGGCAGATGCCCTAATGGAGCCATCAACCTGTTCCTTGCCCGGGAGGCATATTCTACACAAAAGCTGTGACAAAGCTTTCTCTTTGCCCCTAGTACCTGCATATCTGCTTTCCCTAGCAACCTTGGTCATCCCAGCCACGACTTCCCAAAACCACCAGGTGAATGGGTTCAGCAGGGCCAGGGATTTCTCCTGAGTCCTTAGCAGTGAACTAGTCCCAGTGCCACATCTCTAGAGAGATGTTCTTGTAGAGCTATGGATGAGTGGGACTAAGCATCTTTACGGAGAATGCAGGATATTGCTTGTGCAGACTGCCTCCGTGGGACTTAGCACTGGACAAGGAATGGACCTGTTGTCAGTGGTGGCAATCACGGCCAGGGAAAAAAGAGAGCAGAGAAGGAAAAGCAACTTTGCAAAGACCTTTCCTCTTAAATATAGGCTTATCACTCAGAGAAGGAGTAAAACCAGATGTGGCCAGGCTGCCTTGTCCCATGTCCTTGGCCATTAAGGTCACCATCTGCAATAGAAGTGCAGTCTGCACATGGCTTATCCTGCACAAGAGCTCTGCAAGTGCATTTCAGTGGGGGCTGCGTGGATGGCACAGGAGAGAGAGGTGCATATCAGGAATAAGCAGCTCCGCTCATAGCCTGGGAGCTTGGATGAGTTCATTCGACAAAAATACACTCTGCCTCACAACGATGTCCTTAGCTGAAGAGGCGGGAATGTTGCAATACTGTTCCCCAGCAGTCACAGAAAGATCAACTTACAGAGCCCACAGAAATAAACCTTGAGCTGTCGGTGTGTTTACAAAAAAACAACGCAAAGGTTAGGACAAGGAAGCCAGGAGGACCTGGTGGCCTGACTCTGCAGTGAAATGGTATTCGCAGCACGTTCTGGCACTAAGATCACCCCAAGAAAACTGCAAATAATCCCCAGTGGGATGCCAAATTCAAATACACACAAGTGACCCCCAAGGGACATCTCACTATCCCAAGTCACTGTTATTTCCAGAAGGAATCCTTCTTCAAAAGAAAGGAGAAGGTATCTGGTCAATCTCACAACAACTAGAAAAGTCTCTGTCATCATTCTGTCTAGTAGAACCCCAAAGGACCTGCATCTCCATCTCACTTGGAAACAAATCCTAGGGCTCCTTTGATGTACAGGACATGTCCTGTGTCTCCTGGTCAAGTGGGGACATTGCTATGTGGCTCACTGGGCAAGAAAGGTCAGTAGTTTCAGCCTAGTAGTCCACGGTCCCTGCTATGGCCACCAGCCATTGAGACTGACCCAGGCTGTACCCCTCTCCTCCGCAGCAGAGGGCAGGCTCTGGATCCATCCAGTCCATGCCCAAAGCACAGCTACAGTGAACCAGAACTCCTCCAGCACACCTGCAAACCCCCTTTGCACAGCACCAGCAAAACAGACCACTGCAGGACGCCTGCCCTGGTACCTCCCATGTGCGGTCCTCCCCATGCTCATCCCATCCCATGCATTACAAGCCTT
This sequence comes from Pedionomus torquatus, assembly GCA_013398155.1. Taxonomy (NCBI): domain Eukaryota; kingdom Metazoa; phylum Chordata; class Aves; order Charadriiformes; family Pedionomidae; genus Pedionomus; species Pedionomus torquatus. Next base: position 60,836 of record VZRU01019632.1, on the reverse strand, counting down.
TAATCCCTCCCCACCACACCAGGCAGAGCTTGCATCACACTGTCACCTGTGGAGCCAGCTGCAGGGAAGGGCCTCCAGCCCAGTGCTGTGGCAGGGCATTTAGATGCCCATTGCCTAATCCCCCAGGCCCTATAACAACTGCAGCTTTGTAGGCTGCTGCACAAGGGCAGGGAGAGCCAGGGCTTCCTCCGCTCCATGCCATAACACAGCTACTTTTTGGTGGGGCTGTTGGAGGAGCAGGGCTAACCAGAGGCTGCTGTGCCAAAGGTACAGGCTGGCAGGACATGGATCAGCGCGCTGACCGGTACAGCAGGCTATTGAAGGCAACGGGTCACCGGCCGCTTACGAACGCCTCTCTGCAGCCTGCCGAAAACAACTCTCACCCCATCTCAAGGAAGATCACAAGCAAGCAGGGTTCAGCCTCCTCTAAGGAGGTGCTTGGGGCTCTTCAGACATCCCAGGGGTTAGCAGAAGGGTTTGCTGTGCACACCCCCCCACCTTGATGCAGTTATGGCGTGCAACTTATTCACAGCAGGACTGCCCAGAGAGCTGGGGAAGCTTTAACCTCCCACGGCTCAGCCACCTTGTGCTAGGCAACACTTTGTTTTGTTTTTGAAATTACTATCTTCAGTGAGGTCAAATCTTAAGTGACTTTGGTGAAAAACTAAATATGCAAGCACAAGAATGCAGGCAAAGGAGGGGGAAAGCAGAGTCCAGCGGTGTTTTAGCGCTTAAATTTGAGATGACATAAAACCAGGAGCAAACAGAGAGTCCAGATGCATTTGACTTCAGTTATGTGAAATCACGGCGCTCACTGAACTTCTGGAAAAGGTAAACACGCTTCTCTGATGAAAGGGGACTGAGTAATTCCACGCTTAATTGGGTCTGGCCTTTGATGTGGGAGCAGCACACAAGGGATGTGCAGGAATCTCAGGATGCTGCTAAGGATTGCTGCAAGTGCAGGGAACGCTGCATCTCCTGCTGGCTCCAAGCCTTGCCCCTCAGAGCAGAGCCCTGCCAAACTTTGGTGGGGTGGAGGTACCAGCCTGGGCTGTGAAATGCAACAGAGTTTGAAAAGCCCTTCCAGTAGCTGTTAGCGGACAGGACACACTGCTCCTTGCTAAGGTGATAGGTTTCTCATCCCTGTTGGGATCCTCATCTTTAAAAGTTTGCGGCTGGCTGAAAGTTCAGGGTGCTCCTGGTTGTGGGACCTGCACTTCGTCTGGCCCACCTTACACCTGCACCCTGATTCTGATCGGCACCATTTGGTGTAACACTGGGAGAAGGCATTTACATATCCCATTGGGAATTCAATCTTCATCCCTTACTGTTTTTTCTAAATGTCTCCTGTGGTTTTGCACCCTGGGAAGCATCAACTCCGTAATGAGACAGATCTGGAGAAGGTCACCCACCACAAGCAACACTTCAGGCTTCTGATCTTGAACCGCATAAGTTACTGGGAGCAGCAGTATAAATCTCAGTGTGGACCAGACAAACCCTCACATGCCACATGCATTTGTCACAAAAACAAGAGCTTTGCTCACATCCCAGCGCAGGGAAAGCCAACGCGACACCCACAGGCGTGTTCACAGGCAGGAGGCACATCTGCTGCCTGGGCGCACGTACTCTGGCAACCAAACCAACAGCAGCGAGTGCCTCTGCTGCAGGGCAGGAGCAAACCAGCCCGCAGCTTGTGGGACCAGTCACCTAAACAATATAGCTTTAATTTCCATGCACCCTGAGCAGCGAGCCACTGAGAAGTGCCACCAGCACAAAAGGGAAGAAACATCACCACCAGTTTGCAGAGCCACCATAAACTGAAAGAGCAAAAAAATAAAATAAAAAAATAACAAAAAAAAAAATCACCAAATTGCACTGATATCCTCAATCCCGCCAAGAGGCAAATTTCAATCTGGTCCAGTTGGGGAGCAGAGGATTCAGCCCCATTCTGACCTTTTCCCTCAAACCAATCCAGCCATCTCTAACTGCCACGTCTCACATATTTGCATTTTTACACAACCCTCTCCTGTTACTTTTTACCTCGTCTGTTCCTCACGATCACAACCCATTCCCTCGTTAGATATTGCTCGCTGAAGCTCTGCAGAATATTCTTTGAAAGAAATCTGGTTTAATTTAATACAAGAGAGTTAAGATTTTGTTTCATAATTTGTGGTGCTGTATATTAACACTTGTCAGCAGGCAGGCCAGTAATACGGCTAATTGGAGACACAGAGGAAGGTTTCTGGCAGTTTCCTCAAATTGAAAAGTTGATTTTTTTCTAACAACGTTCTAATTTTTCATCTAGCATTTAAAAAATAACTTAAAAAATAGTAATAACAAAAATAAAGACATACACTCTGTGAAATGTTTTGCTCAATCAAACCTGCAATCTTCCATTCAAGCAATGCTTAACTCCACCTCACCCTTTTGGTGATGTTGTTATATCTGACAGCTTTTTGCAACCTTGCGTGGCACCCACGCGTTTTCCTGAATCAATGCAGAGAATAAAACCCAGCGCATGCCAGAGCGTCACTGCCAGCGTTTCCAAAAAGGAGTGGGATGGAGAGCATTTTCTATGACAGCGCACAGAACACTGCTTTTTTTAACCACACTTGCTTATCACAGCCCTTCAGCGAACACATCCAGCCCCGTGCAGCTGGAGCCACTCGCAGCGATTTTGCCCTAAACCACCCAGTTCACCGACAGCCCTCAGCCAGAACCAGCTGAGCATCTGCTGCAGCTGGTGTGTTGCAACCAGACCAAAGGGAACACAAGGTATTGCCTGCGGTAACAAGCTTAATCTGACCCTCTTGGAACGAAGCACCAATTATGATGGACTACTTTTACTGTTTTAAGACACTTAAACAGCTCATGCTAGCAGGTGATGTGATGCTCTGCTATTTAATTTATCAAAACCCCTGGATTACCGGACAGGAAGAAAAAGGTCTTAATTCTCAAACCAACCGAGCAAGTTTCGGGAACAGAAAGTTTATAAATTGGAGTGCAAACCTATATGCTCGGCAAGCGAGGTCAAGTGAGCAAAAAGTGGAAGGGGGATTTGACAGTGTTGCCGCCCAATACTAACCTCCATCCGCACCCCGGCCATGTGCATGCGAAAGGCTTTTCTCCTGTATGCCTCCTCAGGTGGGCTTTCAAATGGCTGCTTTTCGTGTACATCTTGGTACAACCAGGAAAAGAACATTTGTGCATTTTAATGAGTTCTGCTGCAGGGTTCTTTTGAAATTTCTGACCCATGATGATTCCCGTCTGACCCTGGATCATGCCTCCTGGCCCAATTGGCTTGGCGGCGATGGGGACGGGAGCAATGCGGACAAATTTAGAGGACAAGTTCAAATTGGACGACTGGACTATCTGAGGCACAAGGGCAAATGTCTGTCCTTGGATGTTGACTAGGAGCTGTGCAATTTTAATGTTCTCTTGTGCTGGTCCTTGGGAACTGGGGCTCGTGTTGGACTCCTGTTTGACCTGTACAGGCTGAATTTGGAGCATAACTGGTATCCCATTCTCCAAGGGCATTCCTCCATTTGAAGCTTGGCCACCTTCCGTTGAGCTGCTCAACTGTTCATTTTTACTCTCTTTTAAACTAGCGCTGGGCAACATATGGTCTTTTTGCTGTAGCGAAGCAACAGAAACTTGGCTGCAAGCTCTCAAGTCCTTGGTCTCACTTTTAGGTCTTTCTTTGAGCTCCAACTGCATGTTCTCCTCCAGAAATTCCTCAATTTCCTCAAGCGTGGGCTGAAATGGTCCTGTGTCTTCCATATCCACAGCAAATTCAGGCATCCTAAAGTACTCCTCTTTCACTATTGGCTGAAGCCTCCTTTTATCCCACCATGATGCAGCGGTGTTCCCCAAAGATGCCTGGGACAATAAGTAGTCTAAGATACTGTCCTGACTTTCCGCACTGGACGTGCTTCCATAGCTGGAGCTAAGAACCTGGGAGTCAGGACTGGAACAAGAACAAAAGCTGGACGAGTCACTGTCATCTTCCGAGAGGGGAGAGGGCAGCATTTGGTAGGACCTCACCCCTGCTGTCATGTCCCCAAAGTATCCAAGAGAAGATCTTGTAGATGAAAAGGATTCATCAGTAGGCAGCAAGTGATCCACCATTCCTAGGCGATCTGTTACGGTTATCCCAACAGCATATACCAGGCGGTGAAAGTTCAGGTGAGAGCCTGAGTGCAGGAAAACAAAACAGCAACAAGTCAGAAGTTGGTTTAATCATTTATCTCCATTGAAGTAAAGCTCAGAAAGCCCTCCAGCTCGCAGGAAAGTCCAAAGCATCCAGTCTCACTGAGCACACATGCTGCTACATGCTTTCATAGGTCTATACCACCCCTAAGGACTGTCAGGGCCGGAGTGTTTTGCAGGATTGCACCACGTATTTGCAAAAGAATTCTTTCAGAAATCATTTCCCAACTGTGTGTGCTCTAGATTTACAGCTCCCTTCCAGAATATTACTGACAAGAGAAAATAAATTATAGGGCTTTCACCTAACAGTGAAACCTAGAGCCAAAGAAGGAAACAGGGAGAAAAAAATAAAGTGTTGAAATGTTTACCACCCAGAAAAACAAGTAAAAAAAAAAAAAAGTTTATTGCTGGTCGCCATAAAATGCAAATCCTTTCCTTATCTTGTAGCTTTCCACCAGCAGCCTTATTTTTAACTTCCTCGGTTCCACAAATATAGGCTAATCAGCATAATGCAAGGATCAATCTGTCAGGAGCCAAAAATATTTACTGTGCTTCAGCATTTACTAGGCGGATTTTCCCCCTCCAGATGTAATGAATCAGTGTGCCAACGTCATCATCACCTGCACTGCCCTTAATAAGGCTGGCACTGCGCTGAGCTAATTACCATGTCCTGGCAAGCCAGCTGGTGGCTGGTTTCACCTCATCACTCCATACTCCCCTCTCTCTGGGTATGGAGGTTGAGGGGATGTGAACCTCCTGCCAGTTGCTAAACTGGGAGGGCTCCTACAGACCCCTGACATCTCAATCTGCTGTGACCCACGGTGCGCAGCCGTGCTCCCCGTTTCCCACTGTCAAGGCAGGGGGCAGGCAGCATCCCGCAAGCCCCCACTCATGTGAGCCATAATCCCACTGCAGCCCCAGGGAGGCACAAGAGCAAAAAACCATCCTTCCTAGGACAGGCCACCATACCGCTTGCTGACAGTGACGACTGTCCTACGCTTTCCCAGATAAGCCAAAAGCACACTTCCTAGAAAGGTATCTGGGGAGAGGAAGGCAGGAGGGACATCTGCGTATTTGTTTTCCTTTTTTTTTTTTTCCTTCTTCCCTCCCCCAGAGGAAAAAAAAAAAAGAAATTGCTTACAGACAGAGAAAATGCCTCTTAGAGAGCAAACGCAGAGATCTCCGGCCGGAGCGAACACTGGCCCTCAGTCATTCGCTCAAGGTGACTGATTGAAAACAGAGCTGTATATGTGCATAATAAAACAACTCTTTCTGTGGAAGGTATGTGGACTGCAGAGATAGAAGTCATTTGATCAGCCTATGAGGTTTTGTGAGTGTGTGAATTAGGAGGCATGTGACCCAGCACGAAGGAAATGCCAGTCAATCTTGTTACACGCTGTCATTTTCCACAGGCTCTGCCGCGGCGCTTTGGACGCTTTGCCATGAATAGTCAATAGCTCCCAGTTTTGTGCAGGGAAGGGGACGGTTGTTGCCACTAGTGCAGAGCATCCTTGCTGCCTGATCTCCAAAATTTGCCCTGTCTCTGCCTTCTCCAGAGAAAAATCGGAAGGCATCTACGTGCTCAGTCCTGCAGTGAGCGCAGAGATATTTTACACAACAGTCTTAAACAGCTCCATCCCATTGGCAGCATCTATTAATATTTCACAGGAAACAGAAGGGGAAAAAAACATATTTCTTAAAGATACAGCTTCTTCCTTCATACGCACATGGAGGAAGCAGGGGCAGGTTGAAAGAAGACTTAAAAGCAAGATTGCACATTCTGCTGGTATGCGTGGCCTGTCAGGCGGCTATGCCTCTGAACAGATAATGAAACACCCACATGTGCCGAACACGAGGAAGTTCAAAGAGAGGTTAGTGGCTCTGTTTTGTGACCTTAGCCTATAATCATTTCTTATAGTAAAAGTGAAGAGTAGGAAGAGGTGAACTATTTCTAACACACAGGACTTTTTTATTTTTTTAAATCTCTTCCGAGAGAAAGTTCCTTCAGCAAAAGTCCCAGAGCTGAACTATTCCCGGTTTTGAAACAGAAAACACAATCTGCTTCTGAGAAGTTTGTACTGGCCTCCAGTAAGAACTCACCCAAGCAGCTTGTTTCTATCTTGCACCAAAAAACAGTGACTGCCCTGTGAAGTGTGGGGCAGAAAGGAGGACTTGTCCTCAGATTGTTTCTGATCCTCCCTTCTATGTCTTCGTTGTTCCAGCTTGTACTTCTGAAGAATGGTGCTATGAGTGAAATCTGGACTGCAATGTGGTTTTTTCCTATGAAAAGCTGGCATGCTCTGTGCGTGCAGGGAAAGATCCTGCACCAAAAGCAGTTGGTAAGGTTCTTTTTAAAAAAAAAAGTTTAACTTTTCTTGAAATGGCTGCGAGAACAAGAGGGCCACATATCAAAATATGCACATATTCCACTGGGAATAAAACTATACCCTAATCTGAATAAGAGCTCAAAGGAGAGGAAGAAAAATCCAACAAACTCCTAGCAACTGCTGTGAGTGACGTCCCTCAGCAGAGAACAGCCAGCACAGTTATTTCCCCATCTCTTTTGACAAGAAGCAATGTCACTCGGTGTAACCAGAGTAATTTTAAGAAGAGAGGGGACTGTCAGAGGCAAACAGATCCAGGCACGTTACAGGCCAGATCTGCTTTCTGTGCACTCTCAAAACTTGCAGAGCAGCCAAAAGGATTTTGGGGAATGCCTGGAATGCAGGATTGGGCCCAGGCTATATTTTATCCTAAAGGCCAGACTAACAACCAAAAGGCTTTCATCTTTTCTTTGCCTGAAGACACAGCCAAAACCAGAAGATTAAAAAACAAAAACAAAAAGAAAGCAGGGCTACACAAGCTATGAAAACTAATGATGCTGTTTACATAAGGCACTTCTCATCTCCAAGAGCCCTGAAAACACGTTAGAAATGTAAGCACCTATAGAGGGACCTCAGTGCCCGAGCCACTGAAAAACAGCTGCTTCTGGAGTGAAATACAGCAGCTGTTCAACAGCACATGGCAGCATGACGGTCTCCAACTTTTAAGAGTTCCCTGGGTTGTTATGATCTCCTTTCTGCCAGAAACATGTTCTGTTTAAAACCTGTCCGTCTCATCGCCAACTAAAACAGAACAGCAACACACAGAAAAAAAAAAACCAACCACCAAAAAAAAAAATAAAAAAACCCAACCCCACAACCAAAAACTGGAGAAGGCACATTCTGACTCAGAGTAACATTAAAACATTAGGGTCCTGGGACTTTGCTGAAAGAAGGGGACATACTTCCCAACCTGTCATTTCTGGATGGTCAGTCCAGGGCACCTGATAGCACAGCAGTGTCCAGGCTCACCAACAGTCATTTTCTACATACGCCGCTACAGCTTTTTCCAGTATAGGACTAATCTCTTCAGGGTTTTCACTTGTTCCCTAGAAGATTTGAAATCTGTTCAGGCTGACTCCTGCACCACAGATAGGACCATAGACCAGGCCCAGCATTTCTAAGAAATTAAAATGGAAATGCATGGGGGGGAAAGCCTAAAATAATAATAATAAATTAAAAAAATAAGCCAAGAGCCAGGAGGAAACCTATTTGCCCTCATCCCTTCTGCAAGGTGGCTGCACTGCTCTGCGGACAAGGGGAAGAGGGAAGAAGGGCTTGTTTGGGTTTGCTTTTTTCTCAAACCCACCTCCTCTGAGAAGCTGCAGAAACATTCCCAAAGCCTCATATTCTGGAAACTATCCCCTCTCTACCCCCAAACTTTGCCTTGCACATGAGGAAGCACTTTATCTGCCATGGGCACTGGTGGCACCCCCCCCCAACCCCCCAAAGCTGCACCCAGTGGTGCCCCAAAATAACACGCACCATCAGCCGGCTGGGCAGTGATGGACACACACACACACACAAATGCCCCTTGAACACAAGAACAGTTAGGTTTCCACAGCTACCCAGCACTTGCTTGTTTGTTGTGGGGTTCTGGTGTTGCTGTTA
>VZRU01019632.1:37866-50195 GCA_013398155.1 Pedionomus torquatus | reverse complement strand
CCCTCAGCGAGCGGGGTAAAGGGGGGAAAAAAAGCCACCAAGAGCCACCAGAAGAATGCAGAAGCGATAATTAACAGGGGAAAAAATATGAAAAGAAGGGAAAAAAAAAAAAGAAAAAAAGAAGAAAGAAGCGGCAAAAATAACGGTAGAAATAAAAAACCCAATAAAACCGCAAAATGAAAAACACCACCACGGCGCAGCAGAGCGGCCGGAGCGCGGAGCAGCGGGCGGCGAGCGCGGCTCCCCCGGGAAGCGGCTGCGCGGGTGCGGAGCGCGGCCCCGCTGCCGTAGTACTATATCCCCCGCACAAGACGGGCAGCCGGTGGCGGCGGGGGAGGCCGGGGAGAGGCTCGACCAAGTCCGCCGCCACCATTGGCCCCGCCGCGGCGGGGGCCGGCCCGACACCGGCCTCAATGGGAGCCCGGCCCCCGGGGCGGTGCTCGGGAGGGACGGCACACGGGCGAGCCCCCGCCCGAGAGGGGTGCGGGACCCCGGGAAGGGGCGCCGGCAGCTTCCAGAGGGGAGTCCAGGCTCCTGGAGGTGTGCGAGCCAAGCCCGTGGGCACCCACAAGGGTGCCAGAGGGGTGGAAGTGGACGGGGAGGGATCTGCGCAGGGTTTGGCTGCTGAGTGGGTGACAGCAGCTGATCCTGGTGCTGTACTGGTGCTGGGCAAACTCCTTAGNACAGGCTGTTCCAGTGCCTGACCACTCTCTCAGTGAAGTATTTTTTCCTAATATCTAATCTAAACCTCCCCTGCCACAACTTCAGACCATTTCCTCTGGTCCCGTCATTATTCACTTGGGAGACGAGGCCAGCACCCAGCTCTCTACAACCTCCTTTCAGGTGGCTGTAGAGGGCAATGAGGTCTCCCATCAGCTTCCTCTTCTCCAAACTAAACGTGTCCGGTTCCCTCAGCCTCTTATCGTATGACTTGTTCTCCAGACCCCTGTGGCTATTTTGCTGTGCTTTTGGAGGTTTCCGGGAAAAAGCTAAATCTTACAGAACTGTAGGATATCTCTTAATTTTAGGAATGTAGCTTGTAGTCGTAGGAATGATTAAGCCTGTCAATCAAGCGCAAGCAACTTAGTAAAAGTTGTTGATTAAATACAGGAGATTTCTTACTCCGGGATTTTCCTTTCAGATGGTGGGATGCAAATATCTCACGTTAAGCTGTCATTACGGTCAGGATATCTCAATACAGAGGCCAGCTGATTTAGAGATTAGTTTTTCCTCATCATCATCATTTCACGGGGACAAACCTTTTAGTAGGGCCTCTTGTTGAAGAACAAGGTGTAATAGTTTTAAACTAAAAGAAGGTAAATTTAGAAATAAGGATGACACTTTTTAGGATGAGTGCAGTGAAACACTGGCCCGGGTAGCCCAGGGAAGTGGTAGGTCCCCCACTGGACAGGGCTCTGAGCAACCTGATCTAGTTGAAGATATCACTGCTCCTTGCAGACAGGTTTGGACAAACTGATGTTTAAAGGTCCCGTCCAACACAAACCATTCTATGATTTTATGAATTTAAGTCCCTGTAGATCAGCAAGTCCCTGGAGGTATGCATGCCCCATGCCCATATTACTGCCCCATGGCCTCATGCCTGCCCCTTTTCTGCGTGCATGCTGGAGCTTCATGGGGAACATGCTGGAAAGTATCGGGATTTGGGGTACCCCCCCAGTGTTATTACAGTCATTAGTGGTTTTTAATATAAGTTCTTTAATATAAGACCCCTCCTGGAGAACTGCATCCAGCTTTGGAGCCCTCAGCACAAGAAGGACATGGACCTGTTGGAGAGGGGTCCAGAGGTGACCACAAAGATGATCAGAGGGCTGGAGCACCTTTCCTATGAAAACAGGTTGAGAGAGTTGGGGTTGTTCAGCCTGGAGAAGGGAAGGCTCCAGAGAGACCTTATAGCAGCCTTCTAGTACCTGAAGGGGGACTAGAAAAAAGCCAGAGAAGGACTTTTTACAAGGGCATGTAGTGATAAGACGAGGGGTAATGGCTTCAAACTGGAAGAGGGTAGATTTAGATTAGATATCAGGAAGAAGTTTTCCGCTGTGAAGGTGGTGAGACACTGGCACAGGTTGCCCAGAGAACTTGTGGATGCAACATCCTTAGAAGTATTCCAGATGGGGCTCTGAGCAACCTGGGCTAGTGGGAGATGTCTCTGCCCATGGCAGGGGGGTTGGAACTAGATGACCTTTAAGGTCCCTTCCAACTCTAACCATTCTATGATTCTATCATTATTTTTATAGAGAGAGATATATACTATGGTTATGCAATGTGTAGCATGAATCAGGATCCGTGTTTAACACCTGGAGCTGTGCAACCCAGCTGAGCAAGCACACAGGGGTGCCAGCAACAGCAGCAGCAGGTTTTTCTGATGAAATAGTGGTTTTTCAAATTCAGTTTTTTCATTTTTCAGATCTCTGGGAAGATGGAGTCTGGGATGCCAGAACACAGTCTTGTCACAACAGGTCTGTGGACCTTTTTGAGGGCAATGTGGAGCAGAGCACCATCCCTGCTTTCCCACTGAGGGACTATAAGCCTCCCTGTCCTGCAGGAAAAATTAGGTATTATCCTCATTTTACGATTTTATGGAGAAACTGAGGCACAAAAGCTGAACCAAATGTCTGTGGCAGAAGCAAGCTGCAGTCTCTTCTCTTTTTAACTCCAGCCCAGGGCCTTAAACTGGCAAAAATACCCTCCAGCTGCATTGTTTCAGAACTGCCAGTAACACATTTCATAGTCTGGCAAACATAAACCAGTCTCTTCCCAAGAGAACGTTCAGCTTTGACAAGCCCCAGCAGATACAGCCCAGGGGCAGCACAGAGGTGACCCCACAGGTGCTGCCTCACACCGGTGGGCACCCCCAAAGGACTTGGGGGTGCTCAGGGGTCTGCTCTCATGCCCAGACCTTGCTCTTCCTCTCCACATTTCTCAATGAATAATTCATTGATACATGCTCATCAAATTCCTAGGTACTATATTTATACAAAAACATCAGGGCCAAATTCTGCATTAGTTTAACTTCACTGGCGTAAAAAGCATTACAACAATAAAAATGCTGGCCTTAAACATTTTCTCCCAAAATAGTTCTTTGGCAAACCACGCTTTACTGTTTTCTCTTAATTAAAAGCCCTTTGTGCCCTGAGTAGGTGAAGTTTAGCTTGATGCAATGCAAAGGGCATGGGATTTAGATACAGCTAAAATCTCAAACCCTCAGGGCTGGGCTCAAATGGAATTTGAATTGTCAGCTATACAGATATAAGATCTCTTTACAATGTTCATTACCATGGAAACAACCAAAAGTTACAATTTTAATTTTATTACTATTATAACCTACATATGCATTTGGACACATTAGAGGTTTCTCTAAATTGTGTTTTTCCACATACAAAAGATGATTTCTTTGCATTTCAGTTAGAGTAGTTCCCAACCTTCTCTAAGTTGCTGGAGAGGCAGCGAAAACCCCTGTTTGCTTCACATGGATATAAAAGCATGTGTCCTAGTTCTGCTTCTCAAGTTTTATCCATTTCACTCGGCCTTTCCGCTTCCCTGAAAGTATCACTCAAGGCTGGGTGCATTGCACACTACACAGCTAATGGACTACACCGGGACCTGTTGCTGAAGCCAGCGATAAGAAGATGAGATGTTTTCAGTGGGCTCAAGCAGACCCAAGCACATGCTGCTGCTGGAGATGTCCAGCCACCTTCTCTATGGCCGGCACCAGCTCTTGTGCAGCTGCACACTGCGATGGAATTGGGATCCAATGCTTTTTCACATCAGCCATGGACCAGTCGCTTCGACAAACGGGTAGTAACTCCTTAAATCAGGTGAAATGCTTGTGAGTCTGAGTCCAAGGACAGCTGTAGGATGAAAAAGCACAACTCTGTTTCTCGCAGTCACTTGGCAGAGCTCAGGGATGAGTAACTTCAGCTGCACTGAAGAGCCCTACAGAGCATCTTACCCTTTCAATACAAAGCAACAGTGATCACTGGAAGGTGAGATGCAACGGAAACAATCAGGCAAGTGTATCTGTATTTCCCCAGAAAAGATATAAAAAATGCCATCAGGCAGCGCACAGTGCTTGAGAAGTGAGTCCAGAGCATTTGGGATGAACCCGTGACCTGAACTCACTCACGTGACAAGTTCTGGATGCACCAAACCTTTTGCATATGTCCAGACCTCCTTTATTATGCACATAGTACCAGCTGCACCGGGAACCTTCAGCAAAGCCCTCACACGTATGTACAGTGACTGTGTCTTAGGCATTTCTGGACGTGCAGAACTCCTGTAGAAATTACTGCCCTGACCAGGCTGTTGGACATCAGGACACCCTGGACAAATAGCCAAAGTCCTCTTTTTCCACCCAGACAAAATTCATAGGCAGAGACAAAGGACATGGAACAGGTTGCCCAGAGAAGTTGTAGATGCCCCAACCCTGGAAGTATTTAAGGTCAGGCTTGATGGGGCTTTGAGCAACCTGCTCTAGTGGGAGGTGTCCCTGCCCATGGCAGGGGGCTTGGAACTCGATGATCTTCAAGGTCCCTTCCAACTCTAACCATTCTATGATTCTATGACATGTAAAAAACAAACAAACAAGCTACATGTTAGCACAAGTTCTGATATCTCACATCAGCACAAACCCATCACTGTACAACAGAGAGTAACGAGAAAACATGCAAAAGTCACTGTCACTTGGACCCCCAATATGGGGTTGTTCTTGGTGAAACACATCCATAGCTTCATCCTCCTTAGCATCTTTTCTAAGCAGAGATTTTATCTGAGAAATTTTCTTTCCCAAGATGATCACATTGTTTTGCCTGTGAGCTGCTGTGAGGGCCCTGAACCACAGTCTGGTTTTGGGGTCAGCAGGTGCGCTTTGAGGCTTAAACCCAAAATTGAGCATTATAAGCCACAATGGCAGGAGCCAGCCTCTGGGCTGACTCAGCCACTTCTCCATCCTTTGGGTGTATCTGAATGCACTTCTAGAGCTGTGAACTGGTTTACTGCTTAATTCTTCAGAGCCATATGACAGTGAAAGCAAACGGACAAATTTTGCTCAAGGTTTTGGAAACACTACGAGCCTTTACTAACAGAAGGAGAAATGCACAGCTCTACACAAATATAACAACTTTTGATCCCTTTTGGCTCCCAACCTTTCATGAGAACCAGGAATGGCTGGGACAGGCTTTTGGAGATAAGTTTGGTACATTTGTGACCAATGTCTCATGTCAGCATCCTTCATTTGGCACTGCAACAAAACTGAGCCCCTGCTTCCCACTATAGAAGACGAGTCTTCACCCCCACCTTGTACGTTTTGTGCATTTCTAGGAGATTTTCTTCCCTCTGTTCACCTCTTTGCCAAGTCCTTTTAAAATCTACTACTGCCTCTGTCCCTCGGTCCTGCCCGGGGATTTTCCATTCTCGCTTTTGCCACCTTTCAGGAGAGAACTTAAGTCAAACTGGTTCCCCTGCTCAGACAACCTTTCCAGCATTCCTACAGCCCAGTCAAACACCAGGACTAACAGAAAGTTAAGGTCCTTTTCATTGGCTTTTGTCTGAGGGCTGTGTGTTAAAGATCCAGTCAGGAAAGGCAAATAAACCTTGGCATTCAAGCCTTTTATAATTTCCCTGGAGATAATAATAGCACTGCACTATAAAGTTAAAAAGAAGCCGTAGGCTGGAGTTGTTCCCGAGTTGTTATGCCACGTAACACAGACCCATTAAAGGTGGGAAAGGTAGCAAAAGGCTCATCTGCTCCACGCTCAACAGTTTACACCTAAGCAGTTTTTGGCTCTGCCCCCACGTCACCTTTCCATATGTGGCCACAACAGGGGCTGGTTTTTCCTGCCACAGGTTTTCCCATCTTTTGTAGGTTGTTTGCGCAGCTTTGTGCTACAAATGACTTCTAGTTTTTGCGGGGACTGGAAGGGAAAGTGTTTGAACTTCACGGATGGGCAAAAAGAGGGATTGTGCCGCACAGGGTAAGTATTTTGCTGTCTTTAGAAGTCACCTGGGGTATTTCTGCTCCAGCCCCTGCTATTCTCCACTTGAGGCAGCAGCAAACTATTAGCAATCCAATGAGGCAGCCGCCACTTGGCAAAACAAGGGTTAGTCGGGCTGAATTGATTACTTGCACGTTTCCCCATGATTCACAAATCAAGGCTGCACTTTTCCAATGAAAGGAGCAAAAATAATCAGGCAAAGAAAAATTAAAAAGGAAGTTCAAACTCGATTTTGAGATTTCTTCTTTTTTTTTTTTTTTTTCTTTTTTTGAATTAGCCTCCTGCAGACAGACCCCTTCTGGGTGCCCCAAAGGCAAATGGCTGCGTCGGGCTGAGCCCTGCTGGGCTGGAGCTTTCGGCACCAGAAACAGGGAGCCAGAGGGGACAAAAAAGCCTGTCACACTCTCCAGTAATGTTATGATCACTTTAACTTAGCAGTCCTTGACACTCGCAGATAAGGACTGCAAGTTCTTTCAGTACTACAGAAATATTGACACAAAGAATATGTTTATCCCCGGCTGTGGTTCTGCAGGACAAGGTGGAAACAGCAACGACAATCTCAGGACTTAATTTCTTTGGCCTTGCAAGGGCATCTGTGCTGCAGGGCCAAAAGTTTATTGACTTTATATTTTTTTCTTTCCTTCACTGGGTCAGAAATTACGTTGTCTTTTAAAGTCAGAGTCATAAATCTAGGGGGAGATAAGTTTGAAGAAATCAATTTAAAGATTTTTCGTATTAATTAATATTTAAAGACAGCTGGGGAGAGTTCCTGATTTTCTCCCAAACTTTTTGTTCTTTAAAATACTGAGAGAGAAAACATCAGCTGGTTTTCTGGCTGGTATTTCTCTAGGCTATCTTTAACTAGGTCCAGCTCCAACCTCAGGTTTCCATGTACAACCCCTGCATTTTAATCTATTGGCAAAAGCCCCCACAAGCAGTGTTGCACCTGCCAACATTACCAACAGCCAGGGGAACGAGCCCACCTTCCGCAGGGATATGGGTGTGCTGAGCGTGTGACAAACAAGTTGTCCCATCACTGCCTTCCCCGGCTTGATGGTGAGATGTCGCAGAAGAGCTGGGGCTCAGCTCTTTAAACCCCAGATTAAACTCTGAAGCTGCAGAGAAGCCGATGCCCTCAACACAACACACGGGGCTCGCTGTGAGAGGTTCAAGAGCAAGGGGAGCAGCCTGGTCCAAGCTATTCCTTCTGAAGATGAAGATGACTCGGGAACAGGCAGGTCTGCAAATGCAACAAAACCCACTGACTCACTTCGAGGAGATTCAGCACCTACGCTGCTCATCTGAGTTTAGGAAAGCAAAACAGACAGCAAGACGTACAGGAAGACCTGGGCCATGACGAATGTTGGCTCCAGTTCAGGAGTGGATCGGCAATAAACTGTATTCCCCTGCCCTCTCCTGGAAGGAATACGCCAGAGCTGGGCGTGTTTGTGCAATATCCTTCTGCTGAGCACTCCAGGGAAGTAGCTCAAGGTGGCAAGCAGAGATGGTGATTTTGAAGACAATGTTTACAGGAACTAACAACTATGACCATCTTGTGCCCACTGTGCATTGCCAATACCACGTCTGCCAGAAACTTGCACACCTGTCAAGAGAATCTGAATGTTTTCAAGGAAGAACTGCCTGCCTGTCTGCCTGTTTGCACTGAATTGGGAAACAGAGAGGATGATTCAACAGATGGAATCCAGAGCCTCTCACTCACCTGAATAAGTAAACAAAGAGCCTACAGGAAAACACAAGTAAACTTCAACTCAGGTCACAGCAGTCACCAGATCAGAAATACAATGCTACGGCACCACAGGCAATGCTCTTGGGAGCACCAGTACAGAATGGGCAAGTGGGAACCCATTGCTTGGCCAATGATACAGTGAGAGCCCAGCAGGGAGATTGACTCAATCTCTTTGATTATTATAGAGTTATAGAGTAGAGAGAGTGCACCAAAGTACAAAGTCCTCGAAATTGGGAAGATCCACGTCTGGGGGTCTGGTTCTGAACCTTCATCTGTGATGTTAGGGTTAACTTTCCAGACACTGTTCAGTGAACATGTCCCATTTACATACATTCCCACCTGAATATATTAGATGCTTTTGCAAAGCTTCTTTCTTCTACAGTCACATGAATTAAATTCTTCATTTTTCTGAATACCAAACATCCAAAGCAACACTAGTTCTGTTCTATGAAGGGGGCTGATTAGCAAATTGTTGTTGTTGCGATGATAATAACAGGAGCAATGAACAACAAAAGCCTAGTGTAGAAATTCCACAAATAAATCTATAGTTCAATAGGGACAGCACAGGACTATGAATCAGGAGCCCCGGAAGGGCAGGACCAGCCACATGTGCACTACATAACCTCAGAACTGTCTCACATGCTTAGAGTTTTCTTTGCAGCTGTATTTCATCCGGCCTTTGTACACCCAGCAAAGAGGCACGCTAAGATGCTCCAACACCCTGGGAAGGTGAATCACCTCCTTGCAGCTGGGGTGCTGCTCAGCCCAGAGGAAAACAAGATGTGCCTTGTAGACAGACTGCAAAAATATTTATTTTGGGGGTGGCATGAAGAGGGGAAGGTGAGGCATTATTTCTAAAACGCTGTCTAATTGCTCTGCCTTTACAATGGAGGAGCTGCTGAAGATCACAACAGACACTACAGAATACCTCAACCAGTTCCACAACTGGTTTCTTTCCCTGCTCTGCCTGAGCGTGAGTCCCATTTCCTGGGTTTGCAGCATCTTCAGCACATTTCTTTACCCTCCCCTTCACCCTCTTATCAAAGAGATGAACTTCAATAAAGCAGTTCCAGCTGCCTTAAAAAGAGAGAGGGTTCTTATTTCCTACTTCAGTTGGGGCAGGGGGTTAAGAACAATGTTTCTGTTCACCACAGAAATAAATGTTAAATGCAAGTTGAGTTATATCCCTCCTGTGACTAATGTTCTAGCTTGTTTTTTAAAGTTAATTCTTCATACACTTTTTCCCCTCTTGGTCTGTCTTACATTTGTCCAGACTCCTATGTTCCTGAGGGACTAATTACCCACTCAGCAGTTACTGTGAAGTCCAATTGTAATAGTTGGCAAAACTCCGTTCTTCCATGCAGGCTTTCAAAATAATTCCTCAATTTATTTCAAATAGTATCGCTCTCTGGAGCTTCTTCCCAATTTGCATTGCCCTGGGATGAGATTTATTTTGCTGCTGTTGAGAGCTGACTGCTTTTCTTGTCACAGTGCAGATATTCTCAGCAGAATCATTAAAAACAAATAAACAAACAAAAAAAATCCCCAAACAAATGGATTTCTCATTTTAAAAGTGATTCACTGTGACGTAATCTTCTATTTTCTTGTCTTAGTAGCAATGGAAGCAATGAACAAAACACTGATTCAGACCTGGATTAGTATTCCTCAAAATGCAGAGGTGATCATAGCAAGTGTTTTCATTCACACCAATCTCAGACTAATCAACAAGTTCTGTGGAAATTTAGTCACACATCCCGTGGTTTAAAGGTGCACACTTTCTTACTCTGTAGATGTTGGGAGCAAAATATTCACCCCTACTGGTGTCACAAGAAATAACAGAGAGTAAAATTCAGATTATTGGCATGTATTTTTTTACTATAAAGCTGCTTGAGAGGAAACCATGTCCTTTCGCAGTTCTGCTGCTGTTTAACTGTCTATACAGCCAGAAGGAACACACCTCATCTCCTTGCTCTTCGGTTTCTCCACTTGTTCCCTGAGGATAATAATCTTGACACTGTACAATAGTGAACAAACAAACAAACAAACAAATGTAGTTAGGCTTTGTTCTTATCTTTTTTTTTTCCTATATATTCTTCACCAGACAACCTTTTTTTTTCCCCCCAAGATGCCCGAATTGTGCCAATGGCACAGAGAATATGGCAGCTCCTATGAGAAAAACCTGTAATCACTGAATGGGAGACAACATTACATCATATTTAATAATTTCATTCATTCCAGAATCTCTACTTACTGACATGCTAATTTTTTATTTATTTATTTATTTATTTTTTGCCTAGAGAGAAGACAGCTCTAATAAACATCTGCACATCACCCAGTATTTGACCGAGTAGATCTGGGATCAGTCTGCTGCGCAGGCACAGCACAGCAACTGCCCTTGGCTCTAAAGACAATCTACTTGCTTGTGCAACATTTAGATCTGGACTTCTTTTTATTAATTTTTTTCTCCTTTAGCTTGCATTTAACTGTGGTTATCCTGTGGACAGCAGGCAGTGGGGCTTCTCTAGAGCTCCTGTCAATCAACAAGAATCAACTTTCTTATTACAGTTAAGCATTGATCATGCAAACCTGTCAGAGTTAACTAAAGTTCACTATTGTAATTCTCTTTGGAATTCTTGTCTAAACATCACAGCCCCAAAGATAAATACTGGCTAATTTCTGCCTTGCAAAGAGCAAAGTATTGTCACGCCAGCGCTTCTTCTCACACCCTCACTAGCACAGCCAATCAAGAAAACTAATTTTGCTTTTGCACCCAGAAATAAGGTAGTTATCACTGTCAGAGAAGATAGGATGTCGGCTGAGAATAAAGAATGTTGGTTCTGGGATATCAAGTTTTTCACTTTTAGCATGCAAAATCAATTGTAATCACAAGTGTAAGTTATTTGCTGATGGGACCTGCAGCAACACCAGCACTTACCCGGAGTTTCATTGGTGGGCTCAGCAGAGGCAAAGGAAATCAATTGCAAACTCTGGGTCTTTTGTCAAAATTGATTTGGTAATTAAACATTTACTTTCAAGACTCGTCTCAGTTCTTTTTCCAGTTAAAAAATTAAAATTTTTTTTAAAGATACCTAACCTCTGCTCCTATGTGTTAAAAAGACAATCTCTCCTATTTTTGTAAACCTGGCAAGTTTTTTTGAATACAGTTTCCTACATCTTATAGTTTCTGCACTTAATGAGCCATCAAAAGCATTGCTGTTAACATTACAGACTGGTGTTTTTTCACTTTCCTCAGGGCATTCTCTACATGCGGCAGTGCCCAGGGTGCAGCTACCGCTGAACACACTGAGCTGCCTAACGGAGAAGACGCTGTGCACAACCACAGGCATGTTGGAACTCCTCCTGCTGGATTTACAACTTGGAATATCCTACTATTTCCAAAATCAAAAGTTGGGAGCTGTTCTTAATCTGTCAGCACCTTTTTAAGAAGGACCTAAGAACTGCCTGGACATTCATATAAAAATTGAAATCGTTGAACACTCCTTCCTTCCCCCTGAACTATGTGCAGAACTGTCAAAATGGAGCATAGCCTGGACCAGCACACAGCCAACCGAATCAGAAACATCACTTCACCCATCTAGGGCTGGAATCAGCCCACTTCAAACTGGGTCTGGCAGATGGGAAATGTCAGCAGCCACCTTACCAGCGGGTAGGTCCGGCAAAGGGCCGGCGAGGCTCAGGCAGCGCTTGTAATGATGCCAAGAGGCTGCACGGTGAATCACGTCCTGCTGAGCCGCACAAGGGCATTTCACAACTCTCCTGCCCGGCTGTAGCCTCTGGCGGGCACAGAGGGCTGGGGTGCCTCGGGGCAGTTGGTCTGCACTGCACCGAGGATGCGTCGGGCCCAATTTCCTTCCCTGGGAAACCTTCCCTGGTGCAAACAGGCAGGTGTAGCTGTGCGTCTGTCACCCTGATTTCACCAGGGCTGGCTGGGTACAAGCTGAGGCTGCTGCTTTAAACTGTCGCCGTTGCCTCCGGTGGACCTCAACAGCGAGCGTTCAAAATAGCTGCCTATACATCACGTACTCTTATTCTCCTAATCAGTGCCACAGAGATGAGCGCCAAGCCACAGCCAGTGATTTACTGGCACCCTCTGTTGTGCTGCCGGCTGCAGCTCCGTGATAAATGACATTTGCTCGCGCCAGCCCGAGTTCCAGGCACGGGAAAGGCTGTGAGTTTGCTGGAGTTTTATCTGCTCACAGGTCAACCACAGGAGGATGCGCCTTTCGGAAGACACTTCCACTTGCTTCCAGGCAGAGGTTTTTGGAACAGCAAGAGTCTGCAGAGAAGAGCCAGGGGGGTCTAAGCAGACCTCCATCACGCGAAGCGACACGGGCCACCTGTGCTGGCGACCTGGCAACCTGTTAATTGCGCTGTGCAGACAGGACCGGCAGCAGCCACGTGGCTCCAAGCGCAGCTGTGGCCGCTGCAGCGGCTGGTGGCCAGGCTGAGCTCTGCCAGTGCCGGGGAGAGGTACAATATTGCAACCTTTGACGTCATTCCAGCAGGATCAGGCTCAGACGTCTGTCCTGATGGCAGATTGCACATGCACC
>VZRU01019632.1:163-37237 GCA_013398155.1 Pedionomus torquatus | reverse complement strand
AATCACTTTGAGCAGAGTCTCCTGAGCTACACTGGAAGGCAGTCTCCACATGGGACAGGGCCAGCCTGAGGACTTGGCACTTCTTAATCCTTTTTGGAGCCTATTGAGACCCAGACAGGAGGCAAAAAATGTTGTCAGCTCAATTGCTGCAGCCTCCTCCTTCTCCCTACTTTGCAAGAGGACAATGTGCCAGGAACTGCCTTTGGCTGTCTTCAAGTCAATGTGCCTGTTGAGGAGCCACATGGGCTACTTCAAGGGGCTGTCTTGAGCAGCTGTACTTTAATGGAGCTACAGAATTTATCCTCTGAAAAGAGATCAAGCTATGACCCAGGATGAGCATTGAGCAAACTTCTGAATCTAACATAGTGTACAGGGAGTGGAAGGTAAATTAGGCAAACTGCTGGAGGTTTCATTGGGCTTATCCTAAAGCAATAAATCTTAGAACAACTTAAACCTTCAGTTAGGAACTGAGCTCTGTTACTTCTGCTGTAACAAAACATAGATAATATTGTAGTGGTAGAACTCCTTGCTTCACCATTTAACAGTGCCAAAGGCAGAAGAGGATTTACTAGATGCTAGAAGAAGTATCAAGAAAGTAAGTCTTTTAACTAGAATGGCTCAGCCATAGGCCAGGCTCAGGAAGGACTACAGGAAACTAAATATGGGGATAGCAGAAATCTAAATATTCTCATTTTACAAGACCCTTTCCCACTTTCAAGGCCAATCTGAACTGCCTTAACAAGCTTCATTAGATTTTATCTGGGAAGCTTAAAAAGTGGGAACTTGCAAACAGGGCTGGATCCAAAGGGCAGGCACCAGATTTCTTTCCCTTCAGGGTACAGTCTAGGGAAACCAAGAGCAGTAAATTTTAGCCCATATAACGCAGAGGCGTGGCAGGCCATCGCAGGGGGTACAGCCTGACAAGCATTTTCAGCCTGTTTTTCCATAGCCTGATGGTGTCCTGCTGCTATATCAAAAAGGTTCATGGTAAGACAGAGGTTGCCAACCTATGCTCAAGCCAAAGCTGTTCCAAAAAAAAGAGGTAATTTACCTTGGCCGCACTATTGCTGACAAGGGGAAAAGCCACAGGCAGGCACCGAGCAGAGTCCCTGCCGAGCCAGCCAGTGCCTGGGCCACAACAGATCCACCAGCACTGGGACGGCTGCTCCCCTGACACTGGCATGATCAGTGCTTTTGCCAGTATTGCACAACCTGCGGAGATGGGGAACCATTGCAATGGGTACCTGAATGCAACTGAGCCTTCCAGCAGCAAAAATGGCTCTTGTCCCTGACTCAGCCTCCCAGTGTTGCAAAATCCCTGCCCATATCCTATGCAGGTGGCAGGGTTTCCAATTTGAAAGCTGCACTGGAACCAGAACAGAGAAGGCATTCAAGGGTGATGGCTTAACATAGCACAAGTTGGCTTTCAGCCCAGCTGCTGCCATGCCCGAAGGAAACTCCCATCAGAGGCTCCCAGCACCGCTGCGTCCCATTTTTGGCAAAGTCACGGGGCTGGGGTACAACTTGCCTCTCCAGGACATACAGTTAGAAACCACAAAGAACAACTTGAGAAGCAATCACAAAACCTGTCCCCAGCCCAAATGCAGGAACATTCATGTTCTCTGCTGAGAGCTCAGCTGCAAACACCGCTCTTGGAGACCACAAGGGAACAGCTGTCCCACAGGTTCTCCATACCCAAGACAGGGGATGTTGCCCTGCAGCAGTGTGGATGGAGTTCATCTCCTCATGAAAGAAAGTGGGCAGAGTCTGAACCAGAACCTGCCTGAGAGGGAAAACACAGAGCAGGCAGCAGACCATCATGGAGAATTGCAGGGCAGTGAAACTAGAGTGGGTGCTGATAAGGGGAGATGCTGGCAGAACATGGAAGCTAAGTGTTCGGAGACAAACTTCCATTAAATCCACCTCCTAATCTATATATCAGACATCTATCAGTATATGAGCCATTCACTGGTGGCTGTTAGCAGTCAACAAGACACATTCAGAAGGAAGACAGGCATCGAGAGCTCAGTACAATGAGATTTGAGTAAGAAGGAATGACTTACCTAAGCCATCGGCCTCAGGAGACACCTGCCTGTAGTTGAGTTGGGGAGAAAGAAGGATTTTCTTACAGACCGAAGGGACTCATGGGAAACAGGTGGCATTTAGTAATGACAGCATTCACACCTAGGAAAAGAAAGCAGCCAAACCCAGCAAAATTAATGAAGACTAGTGCTGGCAGTATTGCTAAGAGAGAAAACCCAGAGGAGGGGGACAGTTCTGGGGCCGGATCCTGGCTGCCTAAAAGATGGTAGAGACTGTGAGCACTTCAAGTACAATGAACTCAGCATTGCAGGAAAAGGACCTTTTCCCTGTCTTGTGAAAGAGGGTGATCTCTCAGAAATACTCACCTCCTCCACCCACAGTGACTCTCAGGAGCTAATTCCACCTGTGATTAGTGATGGGGTAAGTGATCTCCAGATTGTTTTCAGGTGAGAGGCCTTTGAGTTAAGGGCAGGTATAGGCAGCTGCCCACTGTGTTAAGTGAACTTTATTCCATTTGCAAAACATCATGAGCTCCGCATGCTGCCACTCAGCTGTCTGCCAGCTGCATCCTTTGGGTCAAACTGTTGGAGGGATCTGACTCACTTCTTGCATCAGTCCTGCAAAAAAATGAGTCAGGGATTATCTTAAATAGCCCAATCAGCCCCCTAAGCCTCCACTGATCTCCTGCC
This sequence comes from Pedionomus torquatus, assembly GCA_013398155.1. Classification (NCBI taxonomy): domain Eukaryota; kingdom Metazoa; phylum Chordata; class Aves; order Charadriiformes; family Pedionomidae; genus Pedionomus; species Pedionomus torquatus. The sequence continues at coordinate 34,505 of VZRU01019632.1, read as the reverse complement.
TAAATTCATCTCTGTCTGGCAGTCTCTTTGGGAGCCAAATCTGAAGCTCATTCAGTGCAAGCAGGAGGTGAGAAATGACAATAGTTACCACTCAAGGAGGTTGGTGAAAGATAAAGGAGTTAAGGGATATGTACTGAGGAAACGGGGAGGAGTTTGGACCAGGGGCTGCTGTTTTTGCTGCTCTTGGTCCAATGGAAACCAGAGCATGTTGCATTTAGATGGGAGTGCTAGTGCTCAGGAAAGCATACCAGGAAAAATCTCAGCAAGGATTGGCCAGACTTGAGGTGGACTTGGTGAACCCACTGAGGAGACAGGATCCAGCCCTGATGGAGAGGGGGGAAACTAGGGGTGCACAAATGAGGAAAGTAACAGGAGCCTAGAGGCGGTGTGTGAGCAAAGTGGTAGGAAAGGACCGGGGCTCATAGTTGTGCAGAGGGAGCTGCTGCCTGCAACAGGGGACTGGAGCAGGGAGGGCAGGGAACAGAGGAAGAGCCTCATTACTCGAATGACGCCTTTGCCTCATCTCTTGGGGAGGAACTGGAGACTAGGACAAGACTGAGGAACTGCCAATCTGGAACAGAGGTGCCTGCAGTCAAGTACCCGGCTTCCAGCAGAGGACAAATTTGGATGCTTTAGAGGAAAATCTTCGATAGCATCCCAGTTCCAGGAAGAACGCAATATGTCAAGTCTTGCTCATATTCAAATAGCTACAGAACCGTAGCAGGGCAGGCAGGCTATTTATAAGCGTATCAGATGTCAGTTGAGCTCTTTGCACTTTCTGTAGATCATACATCAAGTCTAATGAGAAGGCACAGAGGCTGAGGGGTACAAACGAGCACAGGTTAAAGAAGAGGTGTCCCCTTAATACAATACATATGGGGAAGAACAGCAGCTGGCCCTGTGCCCAGCGCTACTTACAAGGCCTCTGAAAGCCAAGCAAGATCACTTTACTAACAACACCGTGAGAAGGAAGGGTTGAGAATGCTGGTAGTGATGATGGCGCTGCATTATTAGCCAGAGAATTGTTTCTTCCTGGGGAAGAAAAAAAAAAAAAGGATCCAAACCTATTCATAGATGTTTCATTATGCTCTTTTCTAAGGACATGCTGTGCCAAACAAAAGAAGCCAGCTAAAGGGTTAACATTTTCGCTCTCCAAATCTACTACAAGAGAGCTAGAATACAGATTTAAGCACAGACAAAAGATGATAGTTGTTCCAATTAATGTTCCAGCTAGCATCTGCTCTTTTTAATTAGATGAAGTCTGGTTTTGTCTGGAGACAGAACTGCTGAGCCGAAGTGTGCTGGCTTCTTTTCTGCTTAGCCGGCTATTCTGATCCCTCCTGGTCTTTGGAAACTTCTCTGTTTCACAGAGGCCAGAGCCTATTGTGCATTGATAACTTGGTACGTGCCCACAGGCTGTGTATATGTTTCACTGCAAACAGCTTCAAATCTGTTTCCCACTGGAGGGAAAACTGACACAGGAAGATATTTTACAGATGTCCCCTCCTTCCTACAAACATGTATCTGTGCGTTGCTTCACTTATCAGCAACTCCTTCTGCAAAGAGCCATTATTGTAGAATAGATGCAGGTGGATGGAGGTTTCCCCGAGACCTGTTAACCTTCCTGTTTTGCTCGAAGCTCGCTGATCCCTCAACCTCACCCTTTGTAACAAGACCTCTGAGGATCTAAGTGTTTCAGTTACATACAGATGAATAATTTACCAGCCATGGCTGTTGCAATAAACAAGTCCTTCTGCTCTGTCCGAGCACTCATTGGCATGTCTTAAATTTCCCTCACTTTGATAAAAACTCCACTTAAGCAGCAGTCAAAAACTTTCAAAGGAGAAGCTGAGGGAAGAGCAGGATGGCACACCACAGCAGCAAACAGCACTCGCAGCAAGTATCCCTCTTATCGCTGAGCAGGGCATTGACCTGCTGTACAAACTCCAGGTAGGAAAGCCACTGGCAAAGCAACTTCAGATGTAATATTTACTTAAGAGGAGATATTTCAATGGAAAACAAACTACAGGATCTGCTGATATCCTGGTGGGGAGAACAGCAGGCATCCACACAGGTGCAGGCAAAGGCATAGGGACAAAATGTGGAAACTTTCTAGCATTTCCAAGTAATAAAGCTGTCTTTACACAATGAGCGTGTTTGTGCTTTCCATGACTCCAGCTAAACAGCTATGAAAAGCTGTAGACTTGGGGCTTGTTCTATTAGAGACCCAATGGGTGGCACTGGCAGAGTCACTTTGTTTCTCTGTGCCCCAGTACTTCATACCTAAAATAGAGATGTGAATAGGTGGATCCTGCATGAAAACAGCCGGGCTGGCACCAAAAGTTCTTGAACTGTTGTAGCTGGTGCCCAGTGATGCCTCATCCTCTAGCAAGGGGAAGTGGACCCCATGAGCCACAGTAGGGACACGAGCCACAGTTTTCAATAACAGGTAATAGATCCTGGTGCAAGGACAACAGACAGGAATGAAAGAGCTCAGGAGCAAAGAGAATAACAGGGTTGGTTTTATCTTTAATCCATTCCACATGAGCAAAAAGAGTTTGGAGCCATGTGCTCCCTTTTGTAGCTCTTTGAAACCAGCATGACTTATAACTTTATGAATCCTTATTGGTGTGCTCCGTGCAATCCTGTTGAAGGAAATTTGTGTGGGGGGCTTGCAGGATCAGCCTGTGTTACTACCACAACGATGCAGTTTCATTATCTCAAGCTGACCAAGGCACAGGCTGTCACTGAGAGGGGCAACTCCCCCTTCCCCCAAGCCCATTTGTCCTTCTTCCTCAAGCCATCATGGTGATAATAAGAAAAAGGGTCTTTTCCTCAGGCACCATATTTTTCAAGCTGGATCAATTCCCATGCAGTCACAGCAGCTGTAGTTTTGCCACAAAGCAAGGGCCAGGAAAAAGGCTGGAACCGTGCCTTAAGAGCTTAATGTAAAATTATGAAGTTGCAGCCTCAGGTTCCTGGGTCATTTGTCCCTGCAAAAGCATGAATTTATAGCCCTGGTTAGGAAAGTCTCCTTGGCGGCAGCTTTGTGGCTCTCTTTACAATGGGCCAAATGCAAACTCCTAGGTCCCAAAAGTACAGAGCTCTGAGGGAAGTCTGGAACTAGTTAGAATTTTCAGTTTGGGATCAAGTCTAAATTGTCATTCGGAACTGGCCTTGAATATGCAACCATTTAATTTATTTATATCCTCACCAGAGCAAACCAGAGAGGCCACAGCTCACCCTACATCATCTAGAGATTATGTGACATGTACATCCTTAAAGGTTTTCAAAACAGCTGGGCAAGGCCTTGAGCAGCCTGGTAGGACTTTGAAGTTAGCCCTGCCCAAAGCAGGAGGTTGGACTTGAGACCTCCAGAGGTCCCTCCCAAATGGTATTATTCTGTGATTCTGCCACCTTCTGCTGCACTTGCATCAGGTTCTACTACACCACCACCACCACTTGACTAATCAGCAAGCAGTTCCCACAGTGACTGGTGCAGAAGTCAAGGAGCCTGAGTCAACCAGCTCCTCATGACATTGGCTGCATTAGCTCAGGAGCTCAAGGATAGCACAGAGCTTATCTGCACGCAGTTGTCTGAGGAGAGCACTGCTGACAGAGCTGACTGCAAGAGACACTTGCTGACTGCAAGAAAGGCTCCTTGCCACCACAACATACATTAGAAAAAGCTTTGCATTGAAATAGAAACTGGCCCAGATCTGGCAGGGGTCCCAAGATTGCAGAACATCTTCTCTTCTCAGCAGGAAAGAGTCTGCACTCTCAGCAAGAATAAGTGGGAAATACAAATCACTGAGCATTTGCTCTTTTTGGTCCAAGTCATTACACAGCACCCATGCTTACCCTCAGTAAAAGGACCGATAACAGGGGCTCTTGTCATTTCCCCATGTCCCTTCAGAGATTTTAGCAGCTTTCATCCACTAGATCAGATCAGTTGTAAGAATACTACAAATTCATTTTGGAGGAGAAAGCCCAAGAACACATCAGTGACTGAGGATCAGTGTTAGGACACAAAGACCTGAGGGGGTCCTGCTCCACCATCGGCCTATTTGCAAAGATGAGAGCTGAAATCATTGTTCTTCTTGCAGACCATCTCTTTGTGGACACTTCTTCCTTCAACAGCCAGAGGATAGGTTTTCCTTGACGCTTGTCAAGCCTGGAGACTTCATCTATAAGGCAAAAGGGACATGGTGAAGCCAGAGCAGGCAGTGTGGGTCACCGAGCCAAACCCCCAGCCCTGGCAATACAAGGTTGCTGCCATCTCGTGGTTGTCTCTGGCCACGCAAAGGCTACGGGACAGTTTTCCAACAGAAAAAAAAATGTCATGGAGATAAAAATCTCTCCTGGAAGCTTCAGCTGGAGGGAGTAGGAGGATAAACAAGATTGCCAGTAGGTAGTTAAACACCATGGGGCCATGGCACTGGATATCAGAGCTTTGCTGTTCATGAGACGTCTTCTGCTTGCCTTCTGCTCTAGCTGCTTGCCCTTGTTTGGAAGGGCTCCACCTCAAGCCAGAATAACCATTTTTCTGTCAGGCCATGACTTCAATGTCCCCTATAAACTAAAGAGACAGAAGAGCTCCATGTTACTGTCGAGAGGGCCATGATTTGCTGTGCACATGCAGCAGTCAATGTGGTCGTTCAGCCTGGCCCTCAGGATTGGGAAGGGAGAAGATCTGGAGAAAAACACAGACAAGTTATGGGCCGATGCTTGGTCAGATGAGATGGATATGGTCTCCAGTTTCATTTCTTTTGGTATCTTTTGCTGAGTTGTGGTGCCAGTGCAGGAATTCATACTGTGAAATTTATACAAATGGAGGAGAACCATATGGTCACTGCTTCTTCCCCTTTCAGCCTCTCCACAGAGCTCAGCAGCATGCACAGACCTTAAAAGAACTGTGTGAGCAGCAGATTGCCATGGGATCTCCACAACCAACATGAAACTGCTTCCCTCCAGGCAGGAGAACAGTGTCCCAAAGAGACCCACCAGCAGAAAAACAATTCCTGACAGCTCACTAGAGACCACACTGAAGCAGAGAGCTGGCTGCACTGCCTTCAGCAGAGCTCTTGTAGATGATGTCTTGGGGACACTTGCTTGTGGATCCCTCCTCCTTCCTTGTGTCTGCCCTGGGAATAGGCTCTGACTTCCTCCTCTCCCTCCTGGGATGCTTCAGGTTCTGCAGCCACATGATTCATGGGGAAAGAGGAAAAAGGGATGCAGAAAAAAAAAAAAAAAAGTCAATCCAGTTAGTATTTCTGTGGCGTTTGCTGGGTATTTCCAGGCTTTTCTCTTCATGTGGTACATACTGTGGCTCACATCGCAAAAAACGAGGCGAAATACTTAAGCAGATGAGTTCCCTTGAGAAGATTCCAGGCAGAGGGGAGATGACAGCTCGGTGACCTGGGCAGTATCCTCGCTACACAGAGAGCTTCCCGTAATGATAAGACTACAAAGGAGTATTTATTTATCTAGATACTTATTCAGCTTTCATCTTTGGCAGCATTTCTCAATCAGCCATTTCAAAATGCTTCGCCACCACTAATTAACCCTCACAGCACCTCTGCGGTAGGGATCAGCACCCCCACATCACAAACAGGGTGACTGAATGGAAAAGACAAGTAACACCTTTCACATCACAAACTGAGTGACCAAAGAGTGGAGAAGACAAGCAACTCCTTCAAGAAAGAAATTAAGGGATCAAAGAAATAACAATATCCTGAAATCCCAATCCCATATCCTAACAAAAACACCCCCTACAAGCCTCCACTCTGCAGAGATCAAAACACAAGTGTCAACCTGCCATTCTTAGCATGCAAACTGCCCGTCTTCCTCAGCTGTGTGCCAAGGAAGCACTGTTTGGATGTTTAATAAGCCCCAAAAATGCAGCGGTGCCCTGAAGCATTGTTACATGACCCAGAAATCCCTAATGAGTTGCAGCCTTGGTCAGCTGCACAGCGTGTGCCACCGGGTGGCTTTTCCCATGATGTTGCACATGATACTACATTCATTAACCAAGTTAATGGTGGCTAAGAATAGACCCCAGAGGTCCTCCTAGCCTTAAAAAACTTCTCTGCCCTCAAGGAAATACAAAGCCTAAGTGGCTTATGGCATGTGTGGTACATGAACAATGAACCAAACTTATGAAGAGCTTGCACATTTCCAAGAATTCAGAAAATACATCGCTGCTTTTAAATAATCTCTGTTCTAGTTTTGGGAAGTAAGCATTTAGCAATGATAACACAGAAGAGAACCATGAATATTCAGTTGTATCATTCATTGATACAGAGATTATGCCAGAGCGCGCCGTGGCTGTTCAAATGTCTTAGTTTTCTTTTATCTATTTCTGTGTTGTTACCACTGCTGCAAATTCGCAATTGTGTAATAAACTGACTTTCTGAACAAAGACCATTTGATATTATGCCTTTAGAAAAATGCATCTTAAGTACAATTTATTCCTAATTTTGGTAATGGAAATTATTCTATAGTCTCATTTTTAATACATACATTTGAGAAATTTCCCAAAGCACACTAAAGATAGCACTATGGTTTTCTGCATCACTGCTAAAAGTCAAAGCATTCATGTGCAGAATAAAGAGAAATTTCTTTCTGTATAAGCATTTTCCTTCTGTTGCCCAAATCTAGTCTCTTGATAATCAGCAATTACAGAAAAGAACTATAACAATCAAATGGGAGCTTGCACTTAGAGAAAATCATGCTATTTATTGCATGATTTATTCAGATGGAGAAAGCTGTTCATAAATCTAATGGTAAATGAAATAAATTGCTATTTCAGAAAGCTGAAATTGTATTAATAGAGAGTCTAAAGAGTCTAGAGAAGAACACAATCCATTTGGAAGGGATTTAGTCTTCTCAGAAACAGGAAAGGCTAAATACAGGGATTTAAGGATCTTCACCTCCATTAGAATGTATTCTTTTCTTCAACTGATATTTTATCAAATCATCTTTAGAGTTATATGATATTTTGGAAGGTGATATTTGGGTTTATGTAGCACCATCGACTTGAGTAACCCCCAGTAAATGACAGTTCACTGACCCATACCTTACATACACTCCCAGCTGTGACCGTTCAGGCTTTACAAACAGCAAGACCCAGGCAGAGGCTATGAAATGATAAACTCGTCACTGTCACAATCAGGGGCTTCAGCTCCCGTTTCCTCAACCTGCTGCTTTTCCTGGAGAGATGAGGTTGAATGTCCAATTCCCAGGCCATGTGGACTGAAAGAATGAACAAAGAACATCCAAGCCAGGGAGACCTCTTACACCACAAGTTTTCTTCCTTTTCCACCGTGATGTCTGGCTGGAATTTCAGTGAGCTGCCTGCTCAGGAGATTTTGTAAAGTCTCTTGAGGTGGCCGGGCTCCAGAAGGACCCCCCTGGCTCAGCCTCCCTCCATCCAAGTAGAGACAGTTCTCCTGGCTGCAGGGGACCCAGGAAGGCAGCGAGGGATCCCTTTGTGCCTGTGGGTCAGATGCCGCCTGGCAACGGGAGTGGAGGTTTCCATGGCAGTGCAAACAAGAGCCGGAGGAGAGCCCAGAACTGAGCCGACAACCACATCCACGTCCTCATCTGACCACAGCCTGCCTGCAGAGAGGAGCCCGGAGGACCTCTCCTTTAGGTGAGAAACCAAAAAATAACGGGGTGAGGGCAACCACAACAATTTTTACTTTTGTTTTTGACATCAGATACAGGGTCTCACTCAGACAAGTAGGGGTGCTGGCTTGTGCCATTGGGAAATCACACACACTAACCCTCTCCTTCTCCATGGGCTGGGGTGTGGGGTGCTGATGGGAAATGGGACACATCTGTGCCTGGAAGAGCTGCTCTGTAGCTCAAAACTTGTAATGGTTTCCCAGTGAGCATCACGAGCTTTCTCTGAAAGCAGTGGTATCATTTAAACCAATTGAGTGTATAAAACACACACTCATCCAGTGCTCTGGGAACGTGGTGGATGGATTTTATTGCATTATTTTCTTAGACTGTATTTACTTTGGCATATTTTTTTCTGCTTGGTGCTAGTGAAAAGCACTGAATAAATGTTTCAGTAAACTAAACCATGAATGCCTTATCTATTGATTCACATACTACTGGCCGCTGGTATGTAGCTACTGAAACATAAAAATATCAGAGGCAGTGGAATATCTGCCAAATGATTCTAGCAACAAAACAATTTCTTATTTGCATTATTGAGCTTAATAATTATAATTAGCACAACTGATCCTTCTGTAGCTTTTGGTGTTATTTGCAAAGTGATGCGCAAACAATCTGTTAAAAAAACCACAATCGCCTCAAGCAAAAAATACCTTGATAAAATTAATATTTAGAAGTTAATCTTAGAAACAGATTCCTATACTTTGCTAAAATTATATTACAAAGCACATTGTATCTCAGAGGGTTGCACTGAAAATTACTTTCCTTATGCCAGTATTCTCTAGCTAGCCCTGCTTTTCAGTCTCTTTCCTGGAAGCAGGAATTTAAAATCAACCGCAAGAAACAAGATTTTTATGAGAAGGGGTTTAAATTACAGAAGTCAAGGTGCACGCTAAGGAGGCTGAGCATCCAGGTGTGTCCTGCAACTGCTCCACATATTTCACAATGAAATATGCTCCACATATTTCACAAAGTGTATTCAACCGCACACTGCAGGCATTTGACTGCTTCCCTACCCCTGGCCTGATGGGGTTTTCTCCAAAACTCAGATCATCAGCAGGGGTAGTGTTGTTCCAGGATGTAGATGAGGGACACCTAGAGAAAAATACCCCATTAAGTTATGCAAAGTTCTGGGGGACGTGAAATCTAGGCAACCAGTCAAGGAGGCTTTTGGAAAAGGTACTTCAAGAACTGAAAAAAAAAAAAGAGAGAAAACTTTTGGGATGCATTCACACAGCCTAAATTCTACCTCAGCCTCTGTGTCTCATCAACAGTGAAAGTTTGACACCTCCAAAGAATAGGATGCTAATTGGGCAGCTGCAGAAACACAGTCAATAGGAAACACAAAGCGCCAAGGATGTACATAGAAATTAGGCCAGATGAGTTTAGCTCAAAATACATAAAAACTGGAGGCTGTTCAGAGCAAAAAATGATGCTCTAAAATAGCCTTAAAACTAGTGCAAGCGGAAGAGGATATTTTCTGCTGTATCTTATAACTGTGCAGATCAGGAATGGTCCCAGTAGCAGAATTGCATCAATTGAACTAATACCTCACTGGACCCAGCTTGCTACCTTTGTTGATTAAAGGATAACTTTAACAATGGTCTATCTGTTCTTTGTAAGTGAGATCATTACAATTATGCCTTTTCCCCTAGGACCCATAGCAAAGACTACAAAAAGAGACTGGATTCAGAGGAACAAAAATCTAACCTTCGACAGTTTGCCAGCCTAAAATTAAACACAACAGAGTTCCCTACAGCATGTCTGTGCTGTCCAACAGTCGTTCAGCCTTATCGCAAAAAACCCACAGTGCCGAAGCAATTACTGGTAAGAGCTTTAGGGAGTAAAAATGTTGCTTGTGAAGCAGTGATAGGAGGATGAAAAAGTACGGGTGTGGATCAGAAATAGAGATGTGGATGGAACAAGAGGCATGGGACTTCAGCTGCTTGTAATCTCCAAATCATTTTGTCTTTGCTATCCTATCAGTGTGTGTGTAAGGAGGACTGTGATTTACGCAGCTATCATGTAAGGCACGAACATGCTCTTTTTGGGGTCAGAACACAAATACCTTCCAGTTTACTGAAGCTTTTTGTTAATTCCTATAGACAAAAAAGGCTCAGTGGTTAAGATCCAGAAAGCCCCTAGGCCCATTACTGCTGTAAAACCTATTGCATCAGTTACCAGCAGGCCCCAACTGATTAAATTGCTTATGGTTTTCCTTGGACCAGGGTCAAAGATGCCATTTCCATGTACAGGGTCAACATCTCGAAGTCTCTCTTCCAAATGTAGAAGCCAAACTGAGGTTGTGCTGTCAGGTAAGGTCACGATGCTCCAGCAGCTTTTCATTGTTAGGTCAAAGAAGAGGCCTGTATTCAGACTCCTAGATAAGGTGGGTAAAATAGCTCCAGACTTACAAAAATCCCTGGTTGAAATCCTGAGTTGATCAACAGATACGGTCAAGTGACAAAAACAATACAGAAGTCTCAGTTATATCACTGGCTTGTTATAAGCCCTATCCAGCTCCCCGCTTTTCATTCAGCTTTGTTAGACATCTGCAGCTGTGAGCACAGCTGCCCACCCTTCAGGCATGACGCAGATGATCAGAGTCCCTTTGCACTAGGTCCTGATATTCTGCCTTGCATCTCCTACACTCTCATCCATTTTTTGCAGACAACTCGGAAGAGGATGAAGAAAACCCAATGAAAAATCCATTTACAATTCCTCCAGAAATAGATATTTTCTCAATAAGAAACAAGGAAAAGAAAAAGGCTAAGGCGGTACGTATACATAGTTTAGGCCAATGTATATACAAGCAGTTCACTAGGACAGGCAACCAACTGCCCAAATTTAGTGCATGAGAGAAATAATAGCTTCCAAATTCAGCTGAGATTCGCCCAGACCAGCTTCAAGTCCACCATGAGAAATTAAATTTACCAAGCGCAAATCTGAGTACCAGCTGGTTGTTAGTGCAAAATCTTGACATTGTCCCTTTGTTTACTTCAAGGTAGAGTTATTCCTGTTCCTGGAGAACACACAGTGCTGTTAGCATTGATTTCTACATAAAGCTTGGGTACCAGATCTCTTGGTTTCCACTTCAACAGGCTTGGCTTTCTGCTTGGAAAGCTGCATTCCCATGTTTGATGTGGTGATGTTCTGAACTGCCAACAAAATGAATACCTAGGAAGAAGTACAACATGGATTTCATGCCTTAGGTTCCTCTAAATAAGATAGGGAATTGCAAACCACTAGGCCAGAGAGCTGGGTCTCAGGATTGTCTCTCTCTCTCTTATTTCTGGAGTGCAATTTCCTTAGGACATATACTCACAGAAGGTAGGAAGTCATGGAAAGGCTGTCACATCTCAAAGAAGTCTGATTTGTTACATGTGGTTGCAGAAACCAAGCAGTAGTGTGGAAGAGGTCTTTCTTTCTGAATCACAAAGGGAGGGCTCCAACTAAGGTTAAGCAAGGCCCCTCACCTCACTTTGATGACTGATACAGTCTGGTTTTTGCTTGGTTTGAAGGTCACTTTATAAGTATGGGGAAGGGTTTAGGAAGAACTGCACTAAGGATGTCTGCTGAGTGATATCATCAGCCTAACCCATGCCCAAACTGTGCAGACAGCAATGAATTGCACTTCAGCTCATGTAAAAGCACTGAGCATAAATGACCTTTTACCCTCCAGGAAGCTCTGGAATGGGCTTAAATAGATCCTCTCAATCTGAACTTGAAGGTTTACACACCTTTATGAAAGCTGAACTGAGTGGGTACTGAGCGTAGGCTGTCCTGTTGTCCCCTTTTACTAGGGGAGCTGAAGGATCAAATCTCTGAAAATTTCCATTCTCTCCCAGGAATAATCCAAGAAGGAAAAATGAGGACACTGAGTAGGTACAAACTGGCACAGCTGGTGACTGGATGCTGAATACAAATCAACAAGCTAAGGAGAACAAACGCTAAGAAATTAAGTGCTTTGGTTGACTCAAGAGAGAATATGCTTGGGGTCAGTCAGATTAGCCAGGCAAACATGCATCAGCAGAGTACCAGCAGCCTGCAAATTTCTAGACTGTGAATAACCTATGTCTTTAAAAACCATAGCAAACAGAGTACATAATCAAGCTGTCCACGTAACTGAGTTCTCCTCATAGGAACGGGAGAAGATGAAGACCATGAAAATCCATGAGAAAATGACTTACTCCGCTAAAATAAAAGCAAAGCAAAAAGGGTGCAGAAAAGCTCTGCAGAAGGAGGAAGAAGAGGAGGCCAGAAAAGAGGCAACAAATGAAGAGAGACTTAAAACTCTTCAGGAGACTCTGTCATGGAAGACATCCACAAATAAAGGTAGGGAACAGTTACTATCTTTGTAATAGTACTGCTCAGCTGGGTAACAGCCCGAAGCAAAAAATCCAAGGGGACAGGAGTAGCAGATAGCTCTAGCTGACTTTGGTGAGCTTTTGCAGACAAAACAGTTACATGCTGCATCTTGGCAGCCTCTGTGTGGCTGGGCCATCCCTACCTCACACATTGACATATGGAGCATGTGTCACCCTTGCTGCAGTAACCTGGGCTCCACCATCCTCTCTGGCCTTCACAGTAGCTGGGAGCTCTCAGAATCAGCTGGGAGTCAGCAGTCAGTTTGCAGCACTTCATTTTATGGAGACATTTCTGCTAAACTGACCTGATTTCAGTGGATGTGGGTCTAAATTTTCTGCCTCGTGACACGAGGAGTAGCTTTGCCATTAAAGTCTAGAGGATGTAGACCTTCGGAAGGACCAGATTCTCCACTCCATTCTACCTGGTGTTACTTCATGAAAGCCCATATGAAACTCATCGTAAACAAGGTCAAAACTATAATAAAGCAATCAGTATTGCTGGCTCCAGTGCCAGCCACATCCATGCTCACAGCAGCCTACGTATTCACAGTGTTTTGTCTTGGCTGTATTTCCCCCAGTAGTCTGACCAACTTTATATCCTAATTTCAGATAACCTATTAGTAAAGGAGACCTTCCATGACTACATAAATGACAGAAGAGAAATATTTTTACTTGAGGTACTTGGCTGTACAAATGTTGTTACTTTCTGTTAAATTAATGATTCTTCTCTGTGTCACTGTGCTGTGCTTTTTCCCCTGAGATCCGTTGCCTGAAGATCACACCAAGGAGGCACACATCAGACCTCATGAACTGACTGTCCAGATTCTGTAGGGAGGGGTTTGTAATGATTTGCTGTTTAAGAGGCTCATAATCTATAGTCCATCAACCCCCAACCAAAAAAGAATGAATACAAGTCATTTGCACCATCCAGAAGCAGCCAGGCAACTATTTCATTTGTGAGATATGCAGATACACTAACCTTTTGGCTCTTGCTGCCCTATACATAAATTATAGCTGGGAGCCATCCTCAACTCAAAGTAAGGGAGTCATGTATGGAATATCCCCATTATTCATCTCTATTATTGTGCTGTAATACAACTGTGAGCCAGGAGTTAACACAGTGCTGGGGCTTCTGGATTCTGTCTTTAGTTTCACTGCTTACTCACTACGTTACTTCTGAAGCATCTCCTGGCCCCTATGTACCCAGTTTGCACTAAGACACACAACTCGGTTTGAAATCCTTTAACCAAGAACAAAGTTAAACCAACATACCTTTAAAATCAGCTGACAAGACTGTGTTGCCTTTTGGGTTCGTTTCAGTATGCCATGACAGTAAAGCGAGATGACATTCAAAAGATGGAGAATGCAGCAAAGATTGAGGAAAGCAAACTGGAAAAGGCTGAATACTACCTGGAGAAGGATACTGCCGTGTTTACTGAGTTCCTGAAGGAGAACCATAAAAACTCTGTTCAAGCCCTGAAAATGTAATGGAAGTTGAGGGAACGACCTGTGTGCCATTTTGTGCTGGGCACAGGGGGTCTCTTGCTTGTCCTCCCCTGCAGCACCTCTACTAGGATCTGTCTTAGGTTTCCCAGAGTTACAGCTGTGGTGGCACTTTCTCCCCACACATGCAGTGAAAGAGAGGAAGGAGACCAATAGCTGGGGAACCCCTCTATTGCAAAAGCCCTTGATTTGGCTGCAGCAAGGAACCTGCTGTTGACCCCACCACTTCTGTTCTTCTCATAACCCGCTTATGAGAGAGAGGTGCTTCTGCCCAACCCCTCACAGCAGAGCAGTGAAGCAAGTTGAGCACTTTGGCCCATCACAGGTATCACAAGGGCAGAGCAACAACTGATGCTCAGCAGCAGCCAAATTAGGAAGGCCCTAACCTGGAAGTGTTGCTGGGACCCCATACTCTCTTTGCCAAGGCAAGCAGGGCCTTCAGGCAGGAGCCAAGCATCACATGGGGTACCTCTGTAAGAGAGATTTCTAGCCTTCTCCCCACATCTTTTTCTCTGTTTTATATGCACCTCAATTCACAACCCACTTATTGTTAAATTGTTTTATGGCTTATGTTTATGTATTCTTCCCTAGTGCCGAAAAAGAAAGAACAGCAAAGACAAAGAAAATAAAGGAGACTCAGGCAATCACTTCCCAGATAGAGAACCTTCAGAGGTAATGATTGCACACTATTCCTGGCTGGCCTTTAACAGCACTATACCCTCATAGCCCTCGGGAAGAAGATTTCTCAACATGTTCAATTTTAAGAGTTAAAATGTTTCAGCTTTTGTTTTCCAGACACTGGCTTTGCTTATAAACATCTCAACCATTTTTTTTTTGGTAATATTTTTTTAAAAGTATGAGTATTCCAAAACTAAAATTAAATGCCTAATCGCAGATTAAAAACCAAACAAAACTAAGTAATGCATTGTAATGGTAACCCAGGGAAAGAAGACAAAATATTATAATTTCCATTATAAATTGAGGGGGCAAGATTTCTTATTCATTTTCAAGAAAAAACATGCAAATTAGCAAGCCCAGTGCCATAACAAGGGCCTGGCCACAAAGATGTGACCAGACAGCTTCCACATGAGGGACCACAGAGAGTACATATGGCAGGTTCCTGTTTGTCTTCACATTTTCATGAAGACATGTGCCCTCTTGTTCCTTCTCTGGGTGAGGCTGAATGCCAAGAGTTAGAAAGAACCTGTTAAACAGTGGGTTTTCCTCTCCGTTAACCAACTTTGTGCACTTCTCTCACCCCAGTGATATATCCAGATTCAAGAATACTCTGCAGAATTACAAAATGTACAGGGACTTCCTCTATCAATTATCTCCAAAAGAGTGGCAGGAGAAACATGGAACAAAGCACACAAAGGAAGAGGTTTTGAAAATAGCATCCAAAGTCACTCAAGAAAGTTCCTTACCTTCCATCACTGCGGAGCCAGGAAAGAGCCAGAGAAAAGCTGCCCGCTTCTCACTGAGACAGCCCCAGGCTCCAAGTGGACACGTCTGCTTCTATCCAGACCAAGGTCTGGCAGCCAGTCCCTATAGTACCAGTCCTACAAACATGCAAAATTCCCTACTGTCTTCAAAAAGTTCAGCGCTCATCTCATTATTTGAGATCAGGCCACATCTCAAAAACCTCCTGAAGCCTCTATCAAGAAGAAAACAGTAAGTACGAGACAGTGCAAATGACAGACTTCAGCACAGTAGAGCGCACTCAGCTGAGGGGGAGTTGGTATAGAGGACACCTACTGCTCACCTTCACTGTGCGCAAACCAAGATCTCATTCTTGCTGGAACAAATCCATACGCCAGCAGAAAACCATCAGGTGTGCAAGTCGGTACCTGTGTAACCTACTCCAAAACTCTATCCTCAAATCCTCTGCTGAGAGCTTGCCCAGACCTTGGCCTTTTGTAGCAAAGCTTCTCTGTGTCCTCTTTGTGGCTGAGTTACTGGTTTACTCTGCTGGTCACAGCTGCCATGCAAATAGTGGCCTGTTGTTTTGCCATTAATGAACGTCCAAGGTCACTGTAGACCCAACATTGCATTGACTGACTACTTTCAGTAAGAGCTTTCAGACAGCACATGCTGGGACATGGGGAGAGCGAGTGACTCTGCTGTAAGGTCGAGGAGTGGTAGGTGGGATTATGAGATATGTATGGCCAGCTCCAGCTTCTTGAGGCACCAAAAGAAATTGTCTGGGTAAGCAAAGCTTGAGGGACTGGCGAGTCTCCTAAGGCCTAAAAAAAGAAGTGTATCAACAGAGTTTGAACTAAGGCATTGCATGCAGGGCCATCTTCTCTGCCTCCACTCAGAGTGTTGCTGGTGCCAGGTCCTCCCAAGCAGGACTGCCATGTGCTACCTCTTGGGGAACCACTGCCACTGCTGAGCTGCTACCACACAGCAGGAGCAATGTGGATGCAAGTCGGGCTGACGTTAAGATGATGCAAATGGAGGTTTTTCACCCCTCCATGGCACAGGGCATCAGATGCAAGTGAAGGTGATGAGCAGACTGCTCCCACCATCAGTCAGTCACCTCTTGCCTTGCGCTTCCAGCTCTTGTGCTGGCTTGTTCCTGGGGTTGAGCAGGGAAGAAACACACTGCTGGTCAATGACAGTAGACTGTGCAGAGCAAAAAGCACACAACAACCTTCTCCCAGGGCAGGTAAAAACTGCAGATTCCCATGGTGACTACACCACATTGTTTAGGAGCAGCACAAGGCCTTCTCTACACTTGCCATGCTGCTGCCCGAGTCTTTTTAACAAGGCTTCTGCCTCTGCCTCCTCATTGCCCAAGAACACAGTCTCCCATCAAGTTTAAAGGCATTTGCATCAACACCCTCCATTCATGTCCTGACCCTGCCGGTCAGCAGAGCCTGGAGCAGCTCAAAGGGCAGCTTGCTCATGGAGAGATGTAGCTCCCACACTGCGTGTCTGTGACCCCTAGCTCCTCCTGACCCCCAAACAGCCCACAGCCACAGGGGACCAAACGTGTGAATGTGCAAAGGACTAATCCAGAGCAAATGGCAAGTAACAACAGTGTTCACAATTCACCAACAAGGTCTCCTTTGAGCTATTGTTTCTCCAAGGGCTTAATACACAAAATGCTTTTTTTCAGAAATATCCCAGAGGACACAGAAAGCGAAACCTGCTCGGATGAAGATGAGGTCAGAAGTCTCGTGTTAAAACACTTATATTTTCTGTTTGTCCTGTGTCATTTATCAATGTTACTAATGTCTCTCACCTTCTAATCATTCACTATGGTATTGAGGAGTTACTGCAGCCACTAATTATAAATATATATTTACACATTCATAAATACTCACATTTTAGCAACACATATTACCAATAACTTAGTTTAACTTTTCCCTTCCACTTTCCAAAAACCTACCATTATCTCAAAGCTTGCCATCCCCCAATGATATAACATCATATAATAGGAAATTTTGAAATTAGTGAAACTGTTTAATGTCAGAAGTTGACATTTTCCTGCTCACAGATGTTTGTACCACTTTCTACTCCCCCAAATGCAACTTGTTTTGGGGGTGAGCTACTCAGGTAGCATCAAGCTATACACATCAGGCAGGTGGGAGACACTTGTATGTGGACACTCATGGACCTCTCTACATGGGAGAGCATTTGAACAACTAGGGCTGGTATAGACCAACCTCCATGCAGTTCAATGGAAAAGAAGCTAGAGAAGGACAAAAACTCATGGCACGTGTTTTACTTTCCAGAAGCCTGAGTTGTATTTTACAGATCCCCAACAACTGCTGTCTATTTTCATGGAGATGGAGGAAGAGAACTTGTCCTTCATCCAGAATTCCCAGGAGACCAAGAAAAGTTTGGACAAGATTCAGCACACTTTCATCACCACACATGAAAGCACGTAAGTGTGACCCTGCAACTGGTAGGAAGGAGTCTCTGTGCCCCAGCTTTCAAATGTAAGTGACTCCTCTTCCCCCTACTAGCACCTTGCCATCAGGCTGCAGCACCGAACAAAGAGTCTCTTTCTCTTACCTGAGAGCCCAGTTGCAGCCCACACAACTCACCACCTGATGAGTTCAGGAGGAAGCTTCCCTTCTACACAATTTAGGATATAGGACTTGAGGATAGGTCCTTAGTCCTCAAGGCACAGGCTGGGGCACTGCTGCATTAAGCATCCTGGTATGAACACAAGCCAGAAGTATCCTGTAATTCTCATAAAAGAAACATCAAAGGAAGAAACAAGGCATGTCCTGGAGTGATCTAGACCAGCACCTGCTCTGACTCAATGCAAACCCTTCCTAGTGGAAGCCAGTAGGGAACCCAAGTATAATTTAAATATAGTATTTCAATGGCAGGTAGATACCTTTATTCCCATTTTAAGTGCAGCTTGTCCTCTTGTGAACTTTTAAAAATGGAATCTACTTCCCCTGTAGACTTATTAAAAAGTGAATGTTTAGCTATGCCACTTCTTCCGCCCCCACACCAGGGCAGTAACTGTTATTCCAGAAAAGGCAGGAGGTCCCTCTGCTCTCAGAGGTGTGGGTGCAAGTTCCCCAGAAACGGCGTGAAGTGTTACCTCCATCTGCCGGCAGCAGGAGGAACGGTCCAGGACGGAAAGCAGCAGAGGAGTTGTGTGCTACAGAAATGCGCTTTTCAAATTAACCTCCTTTCTTTTCTGACTTAGAGAGAAGAAGCTAGCAGAGCTGAAACACGAGGTAGCCACGCTCAAATCCTCTGTTGCCAAGGAAGAAGAGAGAGTAGCAGATCTGAAACGCAAAGTTCACCTCTTTTCCTCTGGAAAATATGAAGCTGATGACCAGGTATATCCTGAAATTAAGGCAAGGGGGTTTAGCATGCGCATACAGAGTTCCTCTCCACCAGGCATATCCATCCTGGGAAGAAAAGCAGATGCCAGGCTGTACTGTGGAGGGATCAGCATTGTTCCTCAGCAATGGAGCTATAGTAAGGGCAGGTTTGGGGCACTGCTGAGGCAGCAAACTGGGGCTGTGTCTACTCCTGCTACAAGGCGAGAGTAGGGTTTGCAGAAACAAGTGGGCAGCTACAACCTGTCCCAGGCCACAGCAAAGCTGGGAAGACGAGATCAACAGAATACAGCCATCTGACCCAGGCACTGGCACTAAACAAAACAGCAAACAAGCAATTGAGTCTTGTTGAGGAAATTACTGTTCCAACTTCCTTTGCTTTTGGAGGGACCCAGCCATGTCTCCCACTGTATCCCCTCTCATCTCTAGGACAAAGCGCTCACAAGCCTGAACAAGAAGGTGCTGGAAGTCTATTGCCAATGCACGGGAGAAAACGAGACAAATCTTCAGACGCTGCAGATGTTAATGGTGATAGAAAAACAGCTCAATGACTTATTGGATCACCTGGAGAGAATCCCACAAGCAAAGACAGAACAGGCCCTGAAAGCCAAAAGCATGGAACGGAGGAGATGGTAAGATAAGACCCTCTTCTGGAACTGGGGTCTGTGTTTTTAAAGGCTGACAGCCAAAAGCAAAGCCACTGAAAGAGCCAAATTCATCAGCTCAACCCAGGACCAGGACGCTATGAAAGTCATCTGAAAGCCCATGTAACCAATACATCCTACTTTACCTCTGTAATGGTTTCACATTCATAGCACTCACACCTCCCAGTCAGCAAGCAGTAGCCCGCAGCTACATTAGAAAAGACCTGGAAGCTACACTAGAAAAGGTCAAAATCTGGAAAAATTAAAAAAAAAAAGAAAAGAAAAAAAAAAAACCTCCTGAGCAAATTAAATTATGAGAATCGCCATTCTAAGAAGACAATTTGCAGTAACAATATTTAAACTAAATATTTAAATAGAAAATTTCTCCTCTGTAGTTATTTAACACACTCAAAGTCTGAGACACCCTGGTATTTTGTCAGCCATCAGTAGATACATAAGGGCAGTGGTCAGCATCGCCAGCTTTCAAATATTTCTTCTACAAAACTGCTAACTTTAGCTCATATTATTAAATTGAAATAGTAACCAACCAACACCTAAAAATTAGGTTCTGTGATGAGATACATTCCTCTTCACCCAGTTACACACATGAAATTTCTCCTCACAAAAAGCAGGGATGCAACTGGACAGCTGGTTCCATCTGGCCATCCCCAGGTGAATCAAATCCAGCGGAGGAGGGTGAAAAATGAACAAAGAAAAAAGTAATACAAGGTTTTAAAACCAGAAGAGTGACATTTCCCTCCTACTTACTCTTTCTCTGGATCTTTCTTCACCTTTGCAGTAGAAAGGGTATGATGTTTCTTCCTGATGTTCTGTGAATGGCTTTGCACTCCTAACTTACCAAAGAATTAAGACACACGTTCCTTTCACCCTAGGGAAGAGGGACAAGAGTTCAGGAATAAATCTGACACCTCCCTCCCCATCCCTCCTAAATAAAAAGCAAAACCAACCAAAGAGAAAAAACTTGAAAGAGTATTTAAACTTTTCCTGGAGATCACACAGTTAAGAATTTGTTTCCTCTCCGTTGCAGCATTCAATAACCTGAGCCCATTTCTGTTCCAGTGCTGCATTTCCTCAGGGACCCAGAGCTAGTGAACACCACAAGCCTCTGCTGGGGCAAAGCATAGCTCCAGCGATGCCAAAGCCCTCCTACTCCCATCTATTACAGACTTGGTTGCACTGGTGACAACTTAAGATGCAATAGGCATCGTTTACCCACAAAGCCAGTGAGCATCTTGGTCGACTGTAGTGGCACCCATCACCTCATGAAGGTGTTACAGAGCCTGTAACAAACATTTCTTACAATGCCTGTAAGAAAACCTGACACCTCCATTTGCAAAGCTTGACACGCTTTTTCCTCCCCTCACTCCAGAAAGGAGCAGGATCAACCACACCGAGTGCTTCCCTCTGACCAGCAGCCCCTGCTTGTGCTCCAGCCCCCATGCTGTGGTGGCCTTTAGACAAGCTGTGCATCAAAAGCACATCTGGCATAGCTGCACATCGCATCTAACCCAATCTTTGTGTGTCCCCTTCAAAAGGCTCAGAGAGGACATGCTCAGACAACAGAAGCAGCAGCAGGAGGAAAGACTGCAACGGGCCCTGGAAAGATCGCAGGCAACTATCAAGAAAAAGGCAAGTGCAGTAATTCACAGAGCACCTCAGCTCCACAGCCCGCTTCAGAGGAGCTGGGGGTGCTGAACATGAAGTGTTTGAGTGGTACATGGGGCCTCTAGTGCTGGGTGGGGATGGCACCCACACACAGGTGCATCACTCCTGTAAACTGGGCTACAAGTTCAGCAACTGCTGGGAAGTCAATTGTGCCAAGAATTATTCCAGCTCAGCCTTTGTCCACTGGCCACCTCCTATCCTTGTGTCTTGACCACGTAGCCCCTCATTTGCCAATTTCTCATTAAGCTCATTTCAACTTGTTAACCTGGCAGTATTAAAAAAAAAAAAAAAAAGGCGTGAAAATCAGCAAAAGAAGAACCGGGCAGCAGCAGACACTCCCTACAGCAGCAAGCCCCTATAGATGAGTTCAGCCATAGCACCAAACCACACCTTTTTCTGGCATGTTCCGCGTTACCCCAAACTGAGCTTTGGCCCCTGGAGAGACACCACGTGGACCTTCAAGCCATGGCTCCGTGTGCACATTTCACTGGTCAACACGATGGTGAGGACAAGCCAGTTCTCAGTCACATAGCAAGCTGGTGACAGCATGGGCGATTGAGAACAGACACCTGAGTCCCTGCCCCAATACCCAAGATAAAATAGGAGGGTTCTGCAGACCCTCAAAGGTATTTTTTTCGGACTTCCAACTTCCCATCCTCTTGAGATTATACAAATTACGTTTTAGTCAGAAAACAGTTATTCCACAGTGGTGGAATAATGCTTTGTGGAAGCTAAAGCATTAGCATGTGCATGACCTTCAGGTGCTTGGCACTCATTAGTAGCCACTGAAACCTGCCTAGAGAACAGACAGCAAGGGGCCACGGCCTCTCGCAGCAGGAGAGCCCAGTAGCACGAAGCAGCTTTAACAGCAGCTGCAGCATCCCGACATGTGGCTCCAAACACAGCACTGACACAGGTGTCTCCTCTTCCTCTGCAGAGCGGCAGAAGGCTGGTGTTTTGCTCCAACCCGCCTGCCAAGAAGGAGAAGAAAAAGCCAAGCCAAGAACAAATTGATAAGGAGAAGGAAGAACAACTCTATTATTTTACCTGGCAGCACAGCCCTAACCGCAGCACCGAGAGCTGATGCTGCCCTAGAAAAATATTTTTTTCCTAGATGTACAGTCCATTACTCTTTGCTCTGTTGATGAACTTCATGGTCCCATGAAATTCCCCATCTCCCACCCCAAGATCCTAGAGAAAGCTGTCGCGTTAGGCACATCTTCTGCCTAAGAAAATAAATTAAAGCTCTCATTTCGCTTCTCAGGTTCCTGGCAGCAACATCGTTTTGCTCATCCAGTTTTTGACACAAACAGCATTATCCCTACACACCCAATGAGTGAGATTTATAGCAATCCTGGGTAACAACCTTTGTTATGGCATGACTAAGCCAGGCACCTGCCAAAGATTTGTTACAATCACAAACCTGTTGCAGGACTATAAAAAACAAAGGCTGCGCTTTAATCCAAAGGTTGGGTTTCACTATGGACTGCGCCCCACTACTTCGGAGAAGAAACAATCAAAGGAAAAACACAAGCTTTGCAGAATTCAAGATGCTAACAGTTAGCTTTATGTCAGATGCAAAGAACAATACCGAGTGACAAACTGACTGTAAAAAAAAAAAAAGCTTTATTAACCCTTTTGCACCAGTAGGCGCCCATTGCCAGCAATGGAGTTCAAGCCAAGTGATCCCGTTTTCGGCCCCAAGAGGTTAGCACTTTACATTCACTTACAAAGCTGAGTGAGGTACATTTTCAGAAGTAGAAAGATTCGGTTGCAAGTCCCATAAAAAGATGGAGTGTTCCTTGGCCATTTTAATAGATGAAGAACTGGTATGGTCCTTGAGGACAGATTAACACAGGCATTGGGAGCTCGAGGTGTCTTAGCTTCCAGGAAGAACACGGTGACCACTAGCGCAAGACCCAGTAGTCCTAATTCCTACTCAAACTTTTTACCTGTTAGAAGTGGACTCTGTGCTGCAGTCACAGCTACCAGGCAGAAGATCTCATCTACCAATTAGTTTGGTTTGGAATCCCAGCCTGAGAGGGTTAGGAGATTCCCAGGACATAAGCTGTAAACTCAGGATGAGAGGAACAGAGAAACCTCAACACTCAGTTAAGCTAAAGATAGAAAAATAAAACTGGTTCAACCAGAAGATAAAATACTGCCTACGAATTGGGATCTGAAGTTGAATGTAACGTGTATACTTCTTTTTTCTCCCCAAGTCTTCAATCAAAAAAGCATTTATCTGGACACATACATAGTTCAAAAGGCACAGGAAGTAAAAGCATTTCTGAATGACCTCGTGTGAATTCAACATCAGTATAACTGTAAAATAAATAAATATGTGCAAGATTAGAAAGATCACAACGTTCTTCTGCATGACATTATCTTAATTTGTAAAAAAATTACACATACGTGCATACACACACACCTCATTGAGAATAAAAAACAGTACATACACCCTTTTATCAAACTCCTATACATAATTTTTTAGGCATTCAGTACATCACCATAAGAAACATTTAAATTACTACCTTAAAACGTAACCAAAGGTGGTTGGTTGTTTTGGTTTTCTTCTATACAACCCTATACTTATTTAGTTGTTTGTAATCCAGTAAGTACAGTACATACAACCTCTCCCCCACCCCCCAAGAGAAACTGCACTTTTTCAGTGGGGCAAATCTTCCCAGGTAACAATTCTTCTCCTCTCATAAAATACTCCTGAGAACTACACATTCTGTAAACCAGCCAGAAGCTCGTGCATGTGACACTCTGGGACAGCAATAAGGAACAAGTGTGAACAGTGTTCAATTGAAGGGGGGAAAAAAACAACACCAAAATAAAAAGATAGTGGCCAGCTGACAGGTAACTTGGCAGCAGTTTATAGATGAGATAAAATCAAGGTGCTTAAATTTACATGACAGTCAACATTCCTCCCAAAAAAGGGAACACAAAGATAAAACTAACTCTCTCAGATGCTGTTGGACTCTCAGCTCATCACTTACAGCGAGCACAGTTCTATTGCAGTTTTGTTTGTCAAGTTTTGCTGGAAGAATTCAGCAAAATATTTGGGACGTAGGAGCAAGGAAAGGGAGAAACTCAACATGAGCTACAAACTGATTCACAGCTAAGTTAACATTTAGAATCTAGCTTTCTAAAACAAAGATTTTAGAGCATCTCATTGTTATGGCATAGGATATTAATTTTGTTACCTGTGGCACTTTACTCCAGTTTTCTGCCAAAACTGGGGCCAAAACCATTCTTTTATGTGTGAAAAATACTTAATTCCTCTTAATTCCTCGATGCCACTGGCTCCAGCAGGAGACCAACGGAAGAAAAGTTTTAACTGTTGTAGGCAAGATTACAAATTTGTACTTGTTAGCTGTAGAATACTTGCTTTCCTGTGAAAACAGTAACTATTACCTCAGTTTGAAGTTTAATACAGTACTTCTCCCTGAAACAACACTGTACAGCGGTCTGCCTTGGGCTCTCCAACCACGAGGCAGACAGGGTATCTTACACAGGCACATCAAGTGGGATTTACATTTTTTACGAAAATCTTTCAGCTGCAACTGTCCTTAGCGAATTGCAAAGAACGCAACCATAATCCAGGACTCCTAGTTTTCATATTTTCCTTGGAAAAAGACCCACAGTTATCTCACTCTGTCAAGACATGATTGCCCAATTTGTTTTCAAGTAACTGTTCTTAATAACGGTCATTCCAGATCCTGTAAGTTTATTGTGCTTCCAGTGAACTGAGAGTTATCAGAACCTGCATCATCTTCAGTGGAATTGTGTGGTTCCTGTTAAAACAAACAGACAGTATGAATACTTCAGTGCTTTCACCTCTATGTCCTTTTAACACTTATCAGCAAGATTACCTTGATATTTACCCAAGAGCAGAGAAATTCTTTGAACGGTTTAGAGGAAACCCAAAGCTCTCCTACTTTAGGGACCTGCTCAAACAATGCCACTCCAGTTTTCCCTTGGAACGCTTCAGATGAGCATTACTAATGGAGGCAAATTTAAAATCACTGACTATTTGCTTTCCCTCTATTAACTCTCTACCATGGCTAACATTTCTAATACCTCTAGGTTTATCATAGTAAGGTGCTCCTCTCAAATATAAAATCTTTATTTTCTATCCAGGAGAAGCACACTCGGTAACAAAAACTGCATTGCAGAGTTTGTCAAAACCAAAGCCCCACAGGGTCAAGTAGAAAATGTGCTTTATGTACATGCTAATCATTCACAGCTCCTCAGTTCCCAGCTGCTTCTGCTCACTAACATGCAGCTTACTGGAACAGCAGGTAGCTTCTTGTGTAGATGAAGCTTTCTGTGTTCAAACAACAGTAGTTCACATGGACAAGTAAAATCGAAGACTGCAGAAGCAAGCGGGCATTTTAATCTAACCTCCATCCCCATCCAGACATCACTCTGCAATCTAGGTTCAAGATTTCATTTCCCACTTGCCGTCCTTCCTGTAGCCTGTTGCATATCAATTCTGATCCTCTTTCTTGACCCACATAGTATCTGTGGGATGGGATCAGGAAAACAAGGATAGGGCACTTCAATAATAAATGAGTAACATTTAGTTTTCATTACTCAGTAACAGAAGGAGAAAAACAACCATTTATGACGCAGGACAAATCTTGCAGTGCAGTGCCCTGTTTACTACTTCTTCTAAATGAAATTAAATTCCCAATGGAAAACAAGATATTTTCATCAGGCAGAACACCAGCATTCACAATAAACTGTCTTCACTTTCAAGCTAGGCAATAAAGCCCAATGGCTCTGACACTGTACCTGAAGTATGTGAACAGGTAAATCCACCGTAAGCTGAGAATGCGATGAGGAGGACTGAGAGCTCAGCTGAAAGGGCAAGTCTCCCTCTCCCGGGGAATCATCCTGTGAATGCAGAAACGTGATGCTATTATAAGACCCCCAAGAATCTCAGCACAACACGGTAAATTTCTCTCAGCCTCACAAAAATCTGATAAAGCTGCTACACTTTACTAATAAGGCCTACATCCACAAAAATACGTGGAAAGCTAACTGCCACTTCAGTCAACCCGTATATTACCCCATCATAATCAACTCCAAAAACCGGCAAGATCTGAAAAGGAAGAAAGAAAGGAAACATCTTCCAACAAACATAACACTGACATACGTGACAATTTTCATTGTATTTTGTGAAGCTGATTCTCAGCAAAGGTTACAAACATTTGCATCAGAAAAACAGACAGAGGAAAAACTATGCTCGTTGCTTCCTTGCACTGGTTTCTCTGCAACCGCATGTTGTTAGGAATTAAGTGGAATGAACTCACTCTCTTCTCTGGATGCTACACAGATATACATCTGGCCAAAAACATATTACCCACCAGCCTCCACTAATTACCCCAAACAGATGACTAGGTATTTTTATTTAAAAATAAAAATATTTTAAGCTTTATTTCAACAATTTAGAGAAGTAGAAGTTTAGGCTGAAGCTTCGTTTTGCAGGAATCTTTTCACAAGACAAATGAGACACGGAGCAATGGAATAATTTGGGTGTGGTATCAACAAAGATATAAACTAGAGGAAAAGGTCATATTCTCACACGATACCTAAGGTAACGCACTAGGAATCCTTTGCTTTTGGAAGAACAATTGCCCCGTACTTTGGGACAAAATGTAGCATCTGTTTTGCTGCTCTCCTAACTGCCTCTCCAAACTGGGAAAATCTTAAGCCCTTGAAAGATCACAACTCTCATTTAAAAAATGGAAGTTTGCTAAAAGTCTTAGTTCCATCCCAGCGTTCCCTGCATCAAGTGTATCCAGCCTCAGAAACTTAAGGATGTTACTGCGCCTGTAGGTTCAGGGCTGGTTTTGTACATATAATCCCTCCAAATATAAACATTTTACCCATTTCCACAATGCATCTGTTTGAGCCCTCAACAGTTATATGATTGAACCAGCTGTTTTCAGGCACTTCTAGACCTCTGTAAAGCCAGGTTCATAAAAACTTCCCCGGAAAGTGCTTCTTGCAGGCAACTGCCCTAATGGACACAGTAAGTACCACAGATTTCCAGATCCCATCTAGAGGCAGCAGTACCCAAGTTCAGAGGTAGTCGGATTCTTCCATAAATGTGCTGGTTTGGGTTACAGAGATGAGCATGTTTTTCCTCCTCAGCTCTTACCTGAAGAAGCTGAATTTGCACATACTGGGCTCCAGTGGCAGGGTCCCTTATTGTCAGCCCTCCATTTGGCAGAACTATGTTGCCACCCAGTCGACTGCCTGGATTGGATGACGAAAAATTGGTAGGGCTTACTTTACCACCCTTGCTTTTCCTCTGACCAGAGCCAGATGCCCCTAGAAGAAAGCAATTTTCATATTTAGATGGTCAGAAGCAATTGGCCCAACATTCCCCCTAGTATGTCTCCATTTTAAGAATTTTTTTTACACTACACAGCTAATGCCTAGCACAGTGCAACATAATTAAACATGAACTGCTGAAAAGCCTGGCGGCAATCAGCTGATGAACTCCAACTGCTGGACTGAGCAACTTTTTATATGAATGCCATTGAAACCACATCACAATCTGCTAAGCTTAGGGCTCTCCCCTGTGGCAGAACAGAAATACAAGTGTATTTGTGGAGTTACAGAAAGAAATTAGGAAGTAGCATTGCTTTTTCTATTTTTAATTTTGCAACTCATTTCCTGAGAAATCTTGTACACAATTTTTCCAAGCGATAAAAAGAGCACAGTGAAGCTCATCTACTTTCAGAAGGATTTCAAGGACTGTTAAGCAGAATGGGCTACAGAAGTACAGCTATGAGAACCTTAAGCATTATTCAATTTAAAACAAGATGAAGCAGCTGCTTGTATCACAAGCTGAAAACCAATAACCTAATCAAAATAAATGTAAGGACACAATCTTGTCAGCTGTTTCAGGCTGTTTTTTTTTCCTTTGATTTGCTTTTTTAAATTTATAGTAAATAAAAGGCCTGGGTAAGTTCTTTTTAAACACTGAACTTCCACCTATATTCATTCAACCTAGTTAAATCAATTAGAAATACAAGACTGTTCAGATCCTTTTGAGAAGCACGTAGTAGCACTAAGGCAACAGCTGGCGAAAAGTGGACAAACTGAGGGCCTTGAGCAGGTCAGAAACAGGAATTTTCTTGAGGTCATTTTAGGAAACACACAGATTGGCTTAAAAAGATGGTTGTGCTTAATGTCCAAAAGATGGTTGACAATACATGCACGTGTTTGATGATACAAGCACGCTTTGAACAAGCTTCATAAAGCAGTGATCCTTCCATGTGATGATTCGCTGAACCAGACAGAATTTGTGCAGGTATTGCCTTTTACAAATACAGAAACAAGACGGTGCTCAATTCAGAACTGGTCTCTTAACTCACCTTAAAAATTATGACCTCAATTTTCAGAAATGAAAGGTATTAAGAGACAGCAAAGAAGAACTAAACTATATAGATACACGATATTCCCCTTCAGCCCCAAGGGTAGACATAACTCCAAAGCCTGAGCTCATGCAGGTCTAGTGAGCCACACGTTCGATCTGACAAAGTAATGGTGTGTAATTCACATGAAAGAGGAAACATCTGAAATTGTGACCTCAGCTTCACTCTGCACAAGAACTCCCTATGTGGCTAAAATCTAAGAGGGAGGTTTGAGAAATAAATAAATTAACACTGCATACACACTGTTACTAAGCGAAACACAGAAGCAAAACAAATCCAGCTAATGTTTTCCTTGTCTGTACTGAATAAAAAGAGAACGTACTAGTAAGACCAAAAGCACAAACAACAGAAAGCAGTGACCTTAATTTTTATTTTTTTTAATGACAAAATAAAAAGCAGATGAAGAGATGAAAGTGTAGTGTCTTATGACATGAAACATGTGATGCAGATTTCTTCATAAACTTACCGCGATTTTGATATTCCACAAAATGTGATTATCCCGAGTACCTACACCACACCATTATTTTAACTAGCAATAAATAAACCGGATGGGATATTTAAGAACGCACTTAAGATAGCTGCTCCTATTTCACTGCCGAAGTCCCTAAATAATTGCATTTATTAAACTTTAAAAAAATTAAGAGCATCTCACCTGTGCTGTTCCCATTCCCTTTTTGTTTCCTTTTCTTCGCCAGCTGAATGGCTCTGTAGTCTGTTCTCGCAGACCCACTGCTCTCCTAGGGGGGAAAAAAAAGCCAAGAGATGCAAAGTTTTTTGAACACAAGAACAAACCAAGACCATCAGCACAGACTAACAAGCTCTCAGTTGCACTTATCTTTTACACCGCAAACACAGATTTCTCATTTCCCATGCTCTTCTAATTAGAGTTTGAGTAAATTCCCTGTATGTACTTATCTGAAGTTAAACAAAAAGGAAGTTGGTTCCACATTTATAAGTGTTCAGATTTGACCAGGGTAAACATTTACTTTGTAATGTAAATAAATAGTTAAGTCTGCAGTACCATAGTGAAGCAGAGAGAACTCAAAAGGAATAAGGACTGAGATGAAAATGTTGCAGTAACTCTCCCAGCCCAAATCATTCCCTGGAACAAAATGCAAAAGATACCACCCACCCTTGGGTGTTCTCATAAATTCTATTTCACCCTTAGAGAGATGGCCACTTATTTATTAATCCCTCATTCTGAAAGGTTCTCAACTCTCCCCACCAGAATTCCAGTATATCTTAAAAGAACTTATAACTTAATTGAATCTATTTCTGACAACACACAATTGAATGTAACATTCTACATCCTTCACTAAAAAAAAGCCAAAACACGTGATCTATAAAATATGAGACAAAGGTCTCCCTATAAGGTGTAAGTAGCAACGGATATCCCCAAAGTCAGGGTGTCTCGGTCATACGGGGTAAAACAAATATAGTTATTGCATACCAAAAATGAGCTGCCAGTCACTGGGCCAAGATCCATTTCTTTCTGTGCACTATAGCTTCCTGGAGGGTTGGAGAAGACAAACTGTGTCACTACTTTGCTGCCCTCTTGTTGACTAACAACATCTGAACCAGGAAGCAAATTCCTGTCCACTTTAGTTGGTGTTAGTAACTCAGGCACAGTGGTACTGCTGAGGCTACTAGAAGGAGTCAAAGTGGCTGTGTCGATTGTTAAATTATTGCTGGATGTCAAACCGTGCACATCTTGACTGGAATTCCTCACTGACAGAGACGCTAGCGAACCCAAGGCTTCTGCATTGACAGTCTGTACATCATCCAAATTTAAAGTGCTTTGCTGAAGAACTGTCGCACCGGTTCCCAGCAAGAGAGAACTGTCCAGGCTCTGTGGCATATCGCTGCTCGCCACCAGTATCAAGGGATCAACAGCCTGGCTTAAAGAACTGTTACTGACAGGAAGGTTTCCTCCCAAGGTTGAGCCCACCGAAGCAACATCAATAGTGACAATTCCAGAGTTCACTAGTGCCATGTCTGTTGCAATTCCAGAATTGTTACTAGACACGTTGGAGAACAGGGACACAAGGTCTATGTTGCTGAGATCGCTCTGTCCTGGACTTGTGAGCTCACTGCTGGGTGTGAGGGAGCTGGTTGCTTCAAGCTGAGTTAGGAGATCTGGAAGAGAAGGGTTTGGTTATAAGACAGACCTTTCATCAGACAATGGCAAGGAAAAATACGCATGATCAGGGGAGGAAGCTTAAAACACTAAATTCTGAGCCTAGCATAACTTCCCAGCTTCCCTGAAAGCAGATTTAAGATAAAGAAACGTAATGAAGTTCACTCCTTCACTGAGGGATTTAAGTTACAAAAGCGTTGGCCAAAAGATAGCACTAAGGCAGTCCAGACTAAGTTAAGCTGTAGAGGAGGGGAAGAAGGAGTGCTTTTAATCATCCTTCATATCACACATCACTGGCATGGAGGACAAGCTCTGCTTCATTTAAGAAAGCTTCAATTTCTCACAAGTCAAGCTCAAGTCTCACTTTCCAATACTCAGTGACAGGTCCCACTGAAGCTTTTGGGGGGGGACAACCAACTCTAGTCTTAGTGAAGATTCTGCTATTCATATCAATGGGGCTTGGATTTCAACATCAGTAAAAAGACATTTTCCTTACTAAAACATTTAGTTTTCCATTGCACCCTTCTCTAGTCTGAAACAGACACTTTACCTGGGCTGAAGTTATGCTGTTTGACCATGTGCGTCTTCATACTGTGTTTGGAAGTGAACAATTTATTACAACTAGATACAGGGCAACGAGTTTTTAATGAGTCCACATCCTGAAGATGTTTTTTGGAGTGAATATACAGACTACTTCGTGCTGAAAATTTTGCACAACAACCTGTAAGAAGATATACAAGGCTTTAAAGTTTCATATGACTTCAATTTGGTGTTCATATTTAGTATCATAACAGAACTAATTCAAGTAGTTCTGCAGAACTCTGTCATTTTGCAGCACCTGTGCATACATCCAAAGGAATCTAAAAAAAGACAAAAGCCTGTTTGAAGTTGTTCAACAACCCGCTTCTGACAAAAAGAAACTCTTCAATCATGCACTGCAATACATGACCTTTCCCTGGTAAAGCATCTGAAATGTAAACTCTTCATGACAACTGCTGGCAAACCCATCAAAAGAGGAGACAATCACCAGGTAGAGCTGCTTTATGTTATCAAGCAAAATATTCCCGATCAGTCCCAAAAAGCTTTGTTCCTGGAGTCCCGCTGATGTGACAGAGATAGTGCCAAGAAAGACACAGACCATCAGTGAGACCCTCATTATGACCACAACAGACACCATTCACACAGCCATCCACCACCCCAGCAACAGAGACTACCACAGCACTGAACACTTGAGATGACATGTCACAACAGCAAAATATGGCCTTGAAGATGTTGGGTGGGACAACTTTTCATTACTTCTTATGAACCAAGTGAAAAAGCTGACCAACAGAAACTGAAAATCAGAAGCAGGGTTGTCCAGAATAAAGTAGTCCTGCTCAACATAAAAGGGAAAAAAAACATACAAACCAAGCCAGATGATGAACCAATGTTTTCTCTGCAATCCATACATCTGAGAACAATCACTCAATCAGTTACAACATCTTCTGTTTAGCTTTATCTCTTCAAACTCTTTTGGAAGACTCACTCTAAATTGTTCCAAACCCATAACCAGCTTACGTTTGGGGAAAAGGCACACAGCCAACACGCAGCATACACACCAACTCCAGTTACCACATGCAAGAGTGGAACAGTACCTTCTACGGGACACTCAAATGGTTTTGTGCCGAGGTGAGTTATACTGTGGCCTTTCAAGTGTTCTGCTCTCGTGAAAGACTTCCCACAGCCTTCTACTGGGCACATAAACCTCCTGTCATCTTCGTGTTTCCTACAAGGGAAGGAAATTGCTGTAAGCATGATTAAATCCACTGCTGCTCAAGTACTGGAAGAAAACCAAACACCAAGTGACTCAGGATGGTATAATCAGAAAAGGCTACCTTTTATGTCTCAGCAGCTTGGACATACTGGTGAAAGACCAGCCACAACCTTCAAAGTCACAGATAAAAGGCCTTTCACCTTAAGCAAAGAAAAGTGACATTAATAATATAATACAGAAATACACACTGCTACTGGAAAATCTGAAAAGCTGCTTAAATTGAATTAATTTAAGACAAGAAGCCTCAACCACCCGCTCCTGCAATTCACTGCAAAGTACTGTGATGCCCCATCCCTCTCATACAATCTGGTCCTTCTTTAACTCAAGACCATGGAATCTTTCCTGTGCATCTGGAAGCACAGGTAATTATCAATCCACCCCATTTTAACTTGAGCTATCCATCAGAAACACAAGTGAAATGGGTTTTTTCTGCTTTCATGACCTGTGGATTATAATACAATTAAGTATGTGAAGTCAGTTTCCATCACATGGATGAACTCTCACTTAATGAAAGCGACACTTTAAACAAACCCACAAAACAAACCCCACGCTGACCGGCCATGAAACCAGGAAAACAGAGGACAGTAGAGAGTACACACAATTATAGTCTCTAAACATTAGAAGGCTGGATTTCAGCTTAATAGCGGTCCTAGCAAGTCAGGAGCACTTGCTTAAGTTGAAATTTATCTTCCTGCTGTTCCAAACCTTGGTACACACATGCCACGTTCTGAGAATTTTTTAACCATCTGTTTTGACCAAGATTAGAATTCACAGAATGTCTTGAATGTCTACAAACGTGGGAATAGAGCTGGGCTAATTTTTCTGAACAGAGCTTATGTGCCAAAAGCCAGAGCTTTGTGCATCCATAGCTACTTTACACATGGCAAACTGATTCAGCAGGTTCCTACCCCACAGAAGGCCAAGAATCAAGCATTTTTACTGACTTCAAATAACTCCCCAAACCCTTTCTCCCTTCATGCCTTTTAGTTTTTCCAGCAAAGTGAAATCCATTCTCCACATATACCTTCCATGTACTTCCCCACTTTACAAGTCGCCCTCACGAATACCTGTGTGACTCCTCATGTGGATTTTTAGCCGGCAGGCTTTGTCATACTGCTTGTTACAGCCAGGGAACGAACAGGAAAACTGCTCTTGCTCTCTGAAGTGAGCTCGATTATGGGAGAACAACGCACTCACTGTGATAAATGTTCGTTCACAGCCTGGGGAAAGAAGGGGCACAGCTTATCAGTTCCATACAAGACCGAATCAGGAAAACTGGATTCTTTTCTCCCTCCCAGCTTGTAGTGAGGATGTAATATCCTTTTTCCAGGATATTACATCCTAGCACGTGGGACAATCAAACAGCACAATCCTAAACAACACTGCTCCCTGGGATTGTCATTATTTAGATAAGGTGGGCAAGCAAAACACACACAACTCGCTTTGAAGCGCACCACTGAAGACTTGTGCTTCGACTTGGGGGGTTTCCCCACTCCAGCACAAAACTACAATGTAAACAAAGGTGCAGCACGCTCCATCTCCCAAACTTGCCCTCTTGGTAACTGAATTGCCATGGAGTGGGGAGGTCTTCCTCAAGACTCTGGGGTGGGGCCCGGAGGGGATGAACGGAGCGGTGGGGAGGAAAAGCGAGCTGAGCCGATGGAATCCCACCCTTACCTGGGCGAGTTAATCACAGAACTATCAGAGTTAGAGGGGACCTCTAGAGATCACCTAGACCAACTCCCCTGCTAAAGCAGGACTGCCTATTACTCGGAATGGCATCCTGGTGGGTCTTGAAGGTCTCCAGAGACCCTCCCCGGGCAGCCTGTGCCAGTGCTCTGTCACCCTCACCTGAAAGGAAACCTTTCTCCTACTTGGAGTTTCCTACGCTCCAGCTTGTGCCCCTCGCCCCTCCTCCTGTCCCTGGGAACCACTGAAAAGAGCGCAGTCCTCCTTCAGCCCACCCTTCCGATCCTTACAAGCATTACTAAGCTCTCCTCGGGTTGGTTTTGGGTTTTTTTGGAGAGGGAAGGGAGCCCCCGAGCCCCGGCCGCGCCTTACCGGGGAAGTCGCAGCGGTAGGGCCGCTCGGGCTCCAGGTGGCTGCGGCGGCGGTGGGCGGCGAGGCGGGGGGCGCTGGGGAAGCGCTGCCCGCAGGCCTCGCACTTGTGCGCCGCCTCCTGCTCGTGGGCGCGGCTGTGGGCCCGCAGGTTGTAGACGGTGGTGAAGC
>VZRU01019631.1:123456-146598 GCA_013398155.1 Pedionomus torquatus | reverse complement strand
GGCCCCTGGGTGCTGCAGTGAGGCAGTCACGGTTGCTTGGACAGTGTGTGCTTTCCTCAGCCGAGCTCTGAGTGTTAGAATTTGGGGCGGCTTAAAGTATTTCTTTACTGATACGAATTAAGAAGGGACAGCAGAGATTTTTTCTGGCGTTTAATCTCTGTGTCTCTGCTCTGTCAAGTGATTCCCTCCCCTCCCACCATCTTTTGAAAACACCTGAAACCTCTAATTTGTTTCATAAAATCAGGCTTTCATGAAATGAAATAAGCACTGTGAACTTGGGGAACATGATACGATGTTGTGAATTCAATGTTTTGAAGGTCAGCAGTCTGGAGGCTGAAAGTGCAACGTGGTAGGGTTTGGCCATGCTTACAGCTCAAGGGCTGTCGAACTCTGAGTGGTCATTTGGCTTCTGTGCATGCCTTGGGCCACAGATGGTTACCAGCTGACATATTTTTTTTAGTAATCCAGAGCATCCTGCCGTTATCAGTCTGACAGTGGAAATTCATAATCTCAGCTGACCCTGTGAATTGCCTACTGTTGATTAAAACTAAACATAGTGAGGTGTTATTAAAAAAAAGATTATTTGTTGGTAATGTTTAATCATTAGCAACCTGCACCAGTTAGAGTTGTTAGGAATCTCACATACAGTTTAGCAGATAGGCATGCTATAAAAATATCTGTGGTCATGCACTGAGTGAAAACTATTAAAATATACTCTGCTTATAAACTGGAGGAAGGTCTATTCTTAGGAGGTGTTTTAGAAAGTAAAATACCCATGTAAAAAATGTATGATACGATTTCTGTACCCACCTATGTAACGCCACCTTAGTTTTTATAATTTGAGTTTGGTGGCAGCAAAGTAGGGCCTTGAGTCTTCTTGGATTTATTCCCTTCTGAACAGACATGTCCTATACAGATAATAGCTGCTCAGTAATGAGACAAGCTTCTGTGAGCCCTGTCTATTTACTTCTGAGAGTAGGGCTATGAATCAGAAATGTAGGTCCTTGCTGCACCAGTTCTTACCTGTGCCTTTTGCTCTGGAGGGAGGTTTTCTTCTTGGTGAGACTTTAGCTCCACAAATTATCCCTGCTGTCCACTCATGGAGAGAACCAGCTGGATGCTCCATACGTGGTATTCTGAGCTGATGTTCTAATTCTGAACATTAACTGGAGACAATATGTTATTCACTTAGTAAGTAGGAAATTTATGGAAATGTTACAGGAAGAATTGTGAAATCCCTGTTGCTTTCAAGACTAGGCAGCATTAATGGACTGGAACATGTGCTGCATAATTTATGGTAGAAAAGAATTTGCTGATCAGGATTCTACTTACTTTTGTGAAAACTAAAACAGAAGTTATGTGTGATGTGAAATCTGCCTGTAATGGAGCAAAAGACCCTGAAGATGGGGTATAGCTATTCCTTTAGAATGGAATGCTGTGAATAATGGTTAGGCTTGTGTGGTAGCAGTTCCGACCTACTGAAATCCATGGGATCTGACTTGTATTACGACTACTCTGGAACAGTCCCTGGCTATATCTGTCTGCAAATGCACTCCTCCTGTCCAGCTATTTCAGCATTTGTCAGAAGAAACAGGAGCTCCTGGCAAGCTCATTTACAATATTTGTTTTATATCTTGCTCGTCTACCTTTTTTTCCCAATATTAGGACGCGCTATAATCCCAGAGGAGCACAGGTCAGGCATGGAGATAAGGCCATTGTATAACTGGTTCCTACTGCATTGATACTCTTGATTGAAGTTCTTGAAAAGTCATTTAATATTGACTGAAAGCTGCAGAAAGGAAAGGTTTGTGCCGTGGAGCTGAGGAGGCTGTGGAAAACATAGAACTGTATCCCCTTTTTTAGTTAATCAATTTAAGTCACATGGTTAAAAGTAAGCTGTGAAGCTTCTCTGCTGCAAGCTGGTGAAACAAAACCTAGGTTCTCTCTCTCTCTTGTTTTAGCTCACAAAATTGAAGGTGAGGAATTGTTTACCTTGCAAGAGAGGTGCATGGGAGGATGACATGAATAAAATTACATATTAAGCTTCTGCTGTTGTTCTTGTAGCACAGGAGCATGGGGGACATCATGAGAAAAGGGGAGTAAAAAGAGAATTTTTCCTTTAAAGGAAGAAACTTGGTTTTGCCCTAGGCTTCTGGTCTATCACTTGTTTTAGTCTCTAGACTTTTGCCAAGACTGCTTTGCTTATCAGACTTTCTGACATAATGGATAATTAGATCGTAAAACCTACTGCCATAGGAAGTAATTGTGGCAAAATGAGGCCACTCACCCTAGCAGTGTCAAAGAAAGACTGGGCATCTTTGTGGACCATAAAACTATGTACAGTTAATGTAAACTTCCCAGATTGGACTTTAAGCTGAGCTTTGACTTCTACACACTGAGACAAATAATTGATGGGGTCCAGCAGCTCTACAGCTGGTCTGTTAGGGATTTTATATCTTCATCTAATGGGGCATTGGCAGCAGCTAAACACAATACAATTCTACAGGCTACGTTGTAGTTTAATCTATTTCATTTTTCCCGAATTTTCAAGGAGACTGATTTCATAGAATCGTAGAACGATTAAAGTTGGAAAGGATCATGAAGATCATTGAGTTCCAACCCCTGTGCCATGGGCAGAAGCACTTCCCACTAGACCAGGTTGCTCAGATGCCAGACAGAACCTCTTCTCGAACTGGCTTCTGATAACCAGGGATCGCAAAATGACCCCAGGTATCTTAGATCCTTCAGCAAACCTGGATTAAAGCAGAGTTTGATCCAAGACCTGCAGACTCTACACTGTATCAGCCTCTGGGTGCAGGCCCTGTTCCTGCTCCATCACACCCCTGCTTCTCCACCATGCAAGGCAGGGCCATGCTCCCCCAGGGTACTCAGCATCCATGCAAAGGGGCACACACATTTCCGAGTTTATTTATCATGGCTCATTCCTGGAATGGTGCTAAGATTACGCTTCAAGATGAGTGGCTTTCTGAAAGTGAATGAAAGAAGCAGAGTACCTTGAGCTTATTTTGCTTTTTTGTTGCTGTTGTGCTTTTTGTGTATTTATTTTCTTTTTGAGGATAAAATAAATAAAAAAACAAGACCTTTTTCTGTTGCTTAATGAACAGAATCTTCATATGCTGATCATTATTTCAGCACAGATGTCTGTAGCTCAAAATCTGTGAATCTGCCCATGCAGCTCGGTTCTTGAATTGCTGAGAACAACTGTGTGGGTGGATTTAGAACATGAAATTGCTGTGTGTGCCTATGTTTTGTTTATGCAGGACTCTTTTTGAAGAGTTGGATTTGATTAATATTTGCTTTGTGTGTCTCTGTGTGCGCGTGTATACATAATATATGCAAACCCCCAAAACCAGAAGATGGTCACCAAGCATAAACTCTATTAATGCAAGAGGTTGTGACGTTGTAAATGTGTTCCATTTGAACATTTAAATATGTTCCATTCAGTTCCCACTGAAAACATATATTAAGTCTATGTGCAGAGTAATTAGGTAGTAGTTACTTCTAAAACTTCTATCTGAATTTATTGATGCTTTATTGCCTACATATACTGAATACAGCACAGATGACTCTTGGAAATAGACTGCTGTTGTCAACTAAGAGATTCCTCTTTGATAGAGTTAACAGTACTGAAAATTTAAAATAGTTTTAAATTTTAAAACTGTTCATACAGTTATAAATTTAACTAAAGTTTTTACTGAGTATCTTTCTCATAACAAAATTCTTGCCTGCTCTTTTTTGAGGGAGATGGGATTAAAGGCAGTCATTTCTACCTTCTCTATGAATTTAGAAGTAGTTCCACGTTGTTTCGTAGTCACTTTTTTGTCTTGACATAAAACTTCTACATGTGATTTGCTTGCTAGCAATAGTTACTTAGTAACAGTAGTAATTTTGGCTATAAGGGTGTTGTGTTTACTCTAGTAGATTGGGATCAGGAAGCTTTTTAAAGGTGTTGAATTCTATTTAGGGGTATCTACCTCTTGTTACATATGAGTAATATTTTTTCCAGGTTCTCAGGCAGAATCTGTCAGAGAAGTTAAATTAAAGAAATGAAAACTTGATGATATAATTACTGTAAAGCCTAATGATTGCCTATACTTCTGGGGCAATAAGTTATGCTTTTTATAGACCATTTATCTGCAGTTATGTATTACCTGTAAGCAGAATGGAAATTGTGAAAGCAGTAGTTTATTCCAGGGTAGCAATGAAGTGTTCTTTTATCCTCCAGTCTCCAGATGAGAAAAACATTGTAGGAACCTACAGTAAATATTGCTTTTACTACTTTTCAGCTTTGTTGAGTTTGCTTTTTTTCCCCTTTTATTTTCTGAATTGCAGAAGTGAAGGTAAATTTTTCATCTGACTGAGACATCAATGTTGGCTGTCAATAAGATAATAATTACCTAAACTAATATATGATATATACTACGTAATTCTACTTTTGAGAAAGGAATCTTGAAAACCCCAAACTCTATTTCTCTGGCTTACAATACTTCCCAGTTTTGAAATGTTGTTCTTGAAGTTTGGGTACTTTGCCTCTTGCTCTTGACTTTGATAGGGACAACCATAGCTCCAAGTTTCTGTCTGAGGGCTTTCTGTTGTGATGCATTTTTTCCTTTACAACCAAAAGGGAAATCTCATGACAGCAGTACCTTATTCTTCCTAAACTTTTCCTTGAAGCATTACACAGGTAGTGAAATAGGTTCCCAAATTAAGTGAGCAGTATTTCTGGACACTGAGAGGTAAAATCTATCTGCAAGGTTTTCTGTTTTCACACAGCTGCCAGTCTTTCTTCAACTCTTACTTTTCCCTCCCCAGGCTATAAATGTTGCTCTCTCAAACAGTCAATAGTCTACAGCAGAAGTTTATTTTTGTCAGATATGTTGTATATTGGGAGGATGATGCATTGTCCTTGTATTTAATTTCTTCTCATCAGCTTTATCATATGCAAATCACGGACTGGAGTCCAGAGACAATCACATCCTTAGTGCAGTATGGTAACAAACTTCCCTGAATAGGGCAAGATTTATAGACA
The DNA here is from genome assembly GCA_013398155.1 of Pedionomus torquatus. Lineage (NCBI taxonomy): Eukaryota > Metazoa > Chordata > Aves > Charadriiformes > Pedionomidae > Pedionomus > Pedionomus torquatus. Next base: position 141,548 of record VZRU01019631.1, on the reverse strand, counting down.
AAATACCCCATATGTTAGAAGAAATGTTCATACCTTTGTATAATATGAAGCAAATAGATAGTAGGGTGTTGTGATGGGCTGAGGAAAGATCCCATGCACTGTTTCTCGGTATTAACAACCGAAATACAATTATATTGGAAATACACAGGGCAATTTAGGCCAGATAGCTTGACTTGAATACCTATGTCTTTAGCTGTCTTGGTCCAGCACCAGCTTGTTAGTCACTTATGCTTAATTTTAGGCATTATCAGTCATGTTTCAGAACATTCTATACATTCTATATGTTTGGGCTAAATATACTCTTTCTAGCAACAGTGACGCTGTCCTGTATCTACTCTTCTCCTTGGAGAAGGCGGTAATCAATGAACATGCAGGATTGCCAACACCAGCAGTTCAAAAATCATGAGCTTGAGTTTAAAAATTTATTCAGTCAGTTTATTCATGTTTTAGGATGTGATCATGTTTTATCATGCAATCATCTTTTACCACTTCTCTTTCATGCCTCAGACTATAAGGAACATGAATGGGTGAAAGTCTTATTTCGCATCGTGAATTTTATAATTAATATCTTAGCTAACAGATTTCAATCAACAGAAGTGATTGGGGTCTGAAGTGACCCCCCTGAAATGTGTATGGTGTGGGTGTCAGGTCCTCAGCATCACCTGTTTCATTCTGCACGTTGCTCCTCATGTCTCTGCTGCTTGCCACAGTAGGCACCACCTTATAAATTGTGGAAGATGGGACATGACAATGGATTGTGTAGATCCTAGAGCCTGCCTGGAATCCCATTCACAGCTATTTCCTCTAAGCCCTTCTCCCAAGTACTGCCATGAGATAAAACCATTCAGAGCTGGTTGAACTATCACCATACGTGGGCAGAAGGTCCAGCTTTGCCCAGATTATTTTTTAGCAGGCTGTACTCTGAGGGGTTTCTATTTGACTGGTTAAAAAAACAAACCAAAACAACTTAAATTTAGTAATATTAATGTCAACTGTCTGGTTACTAAAAGAATCTTTCTTATAGAAAATAGTCTTGTTTTATGAATCATTTAGCGCATTAGAGGTAATGTAGTAAAAATAGATTGCTGCCGTGAGATCAGTGTCTCCTGCATTGAAAATAATGCATAGTTTTGACTACTCTTATTTTTGAGGTTTGTATTCTGCCAGCAGCAGGAACCATTACCCTGTGATGCCTTTACAACAGTCTCCTAATTATCTTTCCTGCAGCATCCTATCATCTCACATTCTGTAAGCGGGTAGCTATTATGATTTAGTGTCTTCGTATGGCAGTGTAACTTGGATCTCTTTCAGGAACTTGTGCAGGTTTTTTGATGCATTTCCCCCTTGCCTTGCCACATTACAAATGTGGTTTTTTTTCCCTTTCAAAATACTCTGTCAGCCATTGTATACCTGTCTGTGCTTTCTTACTGCTGTTGGAATAGGGACACTGTAAAACTGGGAGTACAAGCAGATGAAAGAGCTGTCAACCTCCTTATCACAGCGATTTCCCGTTTAGGGGAAGGAAGTTCAGAAGATTAGGTAACGGCATGGGAGTCCAGAGTGAGGGGAAGAAGGAAGCTCAGTTGCAGGTCCACAGAAAAGAGGACTGAAGTGTGCTGGAGTGAGTAGAGTAACAGCAGGAAAGCTAAAAGGAACTGTTCCTGAGCCAAGTCCTTGCACACATTAAAGGGCTGGAGGGTTGCAGAAATAGGGAGCCCTCCAAGTAAATTCTGCCTGCAACATCTGCCTCTGCATTGTGCAGGAGCTTTTCTTTGGCAGTGCATCCCAGCCTTACAGAGCCTATAGTTAGATTAGGGTTCTTCGTACTGTGCTTCTCTATTTATAGTTTTCTCCCAAGCAAGAGATGACCTGTGTGAGTGTAGGTATGTGGATGTGGATGGAAGCAGTGTGAGTCAGTTGCTGACCACGTTTAATATCTGAGTAAAATTTTTGTTGAAAACATGCCTTTTGACAACGTCCTCCCTCCTAAAGATTTTTCACAGTAAATTTTGCTGAACTGTATCTGGCACCCTTGTCTTGCGTAGGTTCTGTGATGCCAATTGCTAACGGAGAGTTTCATTTGGCTCAATGTATAGGAACTTGGGCATTTTTAATGGGAAAATCTGAGTTCCGTTTTCTCAGGGAGTATTGGAGTTTGCAGTACCATTGGTGGTGCAGTCATGTTCATTTAAGAGTGCTATATCCTATGCTGCAGCCTGAGGGAACTAAAAAGGGGGTGGTGAGGAGGTGTGAGAACAGAGATTTGGCACCGTGATTTTACTTGCTTTTCACTTTGCGTACTCTCAATTGTTTCGCTTCCCCAATACAGTTCTTTCTTTAGATTTTGCAGTGTGGAGCCAATGTGATTATGGTCTCCTGAAGGATTCCCCATCTCCTTTAGACGAGAGTGTTTGCTGCTCAATGTTTAAAGGCAGAATGGAAACTTGCTTCTGTGCATCCTCAAAATTGCTGGAGGCACCACTTTGATCCTATTAAATCGCTTGTCCCAGACCCAGTTGCCACCAAACAGATGGTGTCAGATTAATATAATTTGAACCTACAAACTTAGCACTTGCCTTATAGTGTAGAGATTACACTAAAATAATGGGAACCAAATTACTACAGGTTCTTTCTCTGCTTTCACTATACTATTGAATTACAGTATCAAGTTTGTAGTGCTTCAGGGAGAAATGAATTCTGAGTGAGATCTAGACACTTGCCTTACAGAAAACTTTTATTGGTAGAGACGAGGGAAACATTCTCCAAATGCTATTAAAAAGATTTTACTTAAGGTCCCGTATATTTTCAATGTAATCTAAGAGTTGACTTTGATTCACACATAAACCAATTTGAACTTTGGAACAATACCTCTGTGTGTTCCCTTTTGTTCCTTTTTGGGTGATTGCAGCTTTAAAGCTTAAACAACTTTCTTAAAGCTGATTGCCAAAAAAAACCCAAAGAACTTGAAAATATGGTTTGCGTACTTGATAGGTAAGGAGGAAATAAAAGACCTAATAGAGAGTTCAGGGATTATTTATGGCAACTGGTAAATAACTGCAGGCTTCTACAATGGATTTACCCAGTTTTCCCTGTAAACTGTAACGTGCAAGCTGATCATCTTTTGATTCAGGAGAACCATATCTCTCCTTTGAGCAGGGAAGAGGCCTAATCAAGTACTGCAGTGCTTATCTTCTTGCTCTAGTCTCCAAGCCAATTTATGGTGCTTCAGCTGAGCTTTTATTTCATACTCTTTTTAAAAGCAAAGTTGTACCGTTTGTAGTATATCCTGCTTTAAAATAACAGGAGAAGATGGATAAAGAAGTGACTTGGAAGCCCAAGTTATAGAGCTGAACGCAGCAGCATTTGCTGCGTGTGCTATAGTTAGCCTTAGAGCACGAGGAGTTGGCTGACACAGCGCTGACCACAACTTTAGCCTGTGTAAGCAGCAAAAGATTGTGTTTTCATGTACCAGTTATCACGATTAAAGGTTAGGTAGGGACCTGCTCTGCCAAGATGGCAAACTTTCATGGAAGTTTCTGGTGGTCATCACTGAAAGAAAAGGATGTGACTTTTGAGGAGGTTTTAAGTCAAAGGCTTGTATTTACTTATGTGTGTATTTTGAGTTGCAGCCTGCAGAATCCCACCCCTGGATCCCTTTAGTGTGGATGCCTTATGCTTTTTGGTAGTCATTAGCACTCAACAGAAAGGAAAGAAATTGTTGAATGGCACGAGATGGTGCCAGATTCTCTTATATTCTCCTGATCTGCGAGACTGTCTGCAAGCAGGCACATTCAGAAAACATGTAGAGGGAAGTTGCAAATGACAAATGTTGGCAATACAATTTGTTTGTCACATTGTGTAACCCAAAGAAATCGCAGAATCATGGAATTGTCAGAGTTGGAAGGGAGCTCTAGAGATCATCTAGTCCAACTCACCTGATGAAGCCTGGACTGCATCCAGGCAGGTCTTGAAGGTCTCCAGAGAAGGGGACTCCACAGCCTCACTGGGCAGCCTGTCCCAGGGCTCTGTCACCCTCACCATAAAGGAGTTTTTCCTCATATTTGAATGGAGCTCCCTATGTACCAGCTTGTGCCCATTGCTCCTCATCTTGTCACTGGGAATCACTGAAAAGAGTCTGGCTCGTTCCCCCTTCAACCCACCCTTCAGATACTTATAAACTTTAATAAGGTCTGCCATCAGCCTTCTCTTCAGGCTAAAGATTCCCAGCTCTCTCATCCTTTCCTCATAAGGGAGGTGCTCCAATCCCTTAATCATCTTTGTTGCCCTATGCTGGATTCTCTCCAGTGGTTCCCTGTCTCTCTTGAACTGGGGAGCCCAGAACTGGATGCAGTATTCCAGTTGTGGCCTCACCAGTGCAGAGTAGAGGGGAAGAATGTCCTCCCTCCACCTACTGGCCACACTTTCCTATGCAGCCCAAGATTCCATTGGCCCTCTTGGTGACAAGGGCACGTTGCTGGCTCATGGATAGTTTGCAATCTACCAGGACCCCCAGATCCTTCTCCTCAGAAGTGCTTTCCAGCAAGTNGATCCTTCTCCTCAGAAGTGCTTCCCAGCAAGTCCGCCTCTAGCCTGTATCAGTGCCCAGAATTCTCCCAGCCCAGGTATGGGACCCTGCACTTGCTCTTGTTGAACCTCATTAGGTTCTTCTCTGCCCAGCTCTCCAGCCTGTCCAGGGTGGATAGAGGCACAGCCTTCTGGAGTGTCAACCAGTTCCCTAGTTTTGTATCATCAGCAAACTTGCTGATGATACACTTGGTCCCCTTGTCCCGGTCATTGATGACTATGTTGAACAAGACTGAACCACGTATTGACCCTTGGGGGACACCACTGGTGACAGGCCTCCAACTTGACCCTACTCCATAATTATAACCCTCTGAGTCCTGTCACACAGCCAGTTCTCAGTCCACCTCACTTCCCCCTCATCTAGCCCACGCTTCCTCAGTTTCCTAATGAGGATGTTATGGTAGACAGTGTCAGAAGCCTTGCTAAAGTCAAGGTAGATGGCACCTGCTGCTCTCCCCTTGTCTAGCTGTCTGGTTATAACATCATAGAAGACTACTAGGTTGGTCAAGCATGATTTACCTTTGGTAAATCACACTTCCAATGATTTTGTGTTCTTTAAGATGTTTGGAGATGACATTTTTTTTTATTTAATTTTTTTTTTTAGCAGAGTAGGCACATACCAGTTGGGTTACACTTACCAGGGATGAGTGGCCAGTTTGCTTTACAGTTTCGCTGTAGAAACAGCAATTTAGAGTAACCAACCAAAAAGTAAAGAAGTATGAATATGTATCTCCAACATCTCATTAGCAATTCAGCTGTTGGGACCACTCATGTTGGCAGGAGCAGGAGGTCAAAGGCAGATCAGTGATCTTTACAGCAGAGTTGTGAGTAGATTTGAAAGGCCTGCGGGGTGTGAGGGGCCAGAATAAAACTGTAGATGAAGGGTGGGATGTGCATGATTTAGACTATTTTGTATTGCTTTGTAAAAGCTTTGCTTTGCATGACTGTTTCTTACCATTATATATGACATTTATTGTGGGGGAGGAGAGAGCTTCTTATCCTACACTGAGACAGAAATGTATGGATATTTATTCTCAGCTATCTGATCTGGTGTTGAACTGCATTTCAGATGTGAACAGGGCAGCCTGTACAAAGAAAAGGCCGAGGTAACAGCAGTCTCAGTCCCTGAATGTTAATGTTTAACCGAAGTGTTTCTTGAGTGAGGATCAGCTGAAAGGAGAAAGAAGAAGGTCTAAGAAAGCAAGATAGCAGATTCAGTCTTCAGCATTTCTATGAAGAGGGAAGCAGATGAGCTTTGTGGTCCCTGGTCTTGTGTTGTGGGTAAGGTGGCATTTACATCCAAGACTTTCTTCCACAAACTAGATGATAAACAGATTTTCTAAAATGAAGTGAAATTCATCTTAGCTAGCTCTTACTCACTGCTGGTTGCCTGACTCCCTTGAAGAAGATTTTTCTCTTCAGACATATCTGGGCTTTAAGCCTCTTGAGTCAATGGAGACCTAAATAAAACCTGCTGTAACCTGTAGGCTTAGTTTGATTCAAAGGACCTAATAGGTACAGCCTGAAGACACTGTACCCACAGGCAGGAATACTCAAGAAATCCACATACACTTAAGAGTTATAAGCAATAAACTCTGGCAAGAGTCCACACTTTTAGATTTTTGTTTTTTGGTGTTTTGGTTTGGTTTTTTTTTTTTTTTTTTTAAGTACTTTTGTTACTGATGCCTTTCTTTTCAGTGGGCCTCTGCATGACTATATTTAGTGAATACACTGTTGGGATCAAGTATTAAACAAATGTCATGGTTAGAGACTGTGATGTCTTGGCACAGTCAATACAGCTGACAAGGCCTTTAGCAATGTAGAAAAGACTCTTCTAAGTGCTGCATTCTGTGTGAGCCTCTCTAAATTAAAAAGAAAAACAAAAAAGTATTTGAACAATTAGTACTTAACAGTATATCAAGCTCAGTATATAAGCTACACTCATGCTACAGAGAAATGCCATGTTGTTTGCTTGCACTGTTGTCTGCAAACAGCTTTCAATTTGTGTTTCAGTCTTGGATTATATAGGTTTTAGGAGCAGCATTGTAATTTTGATCTGTCACTGTACAGCATTTAGTACAATAGAAGCCTGGTCCTCACTGTAGTTCCCAGTTGCAATTTGAATATTGGTAAAACATCAGCAAAAAGAAATACAAAAGCTTATGTGGAGGATTTCTGGAGTACAAGGGAAAGAATTACAATTTTGAATTTCAAAGTTTTGATGAACTTCTTTACTGTTTCCTTTTTTAAATTCTTATGGCAAACAAATGTATAAAATGTTCCCCAAGACAGCAAGAATCACCCTTATTTGGGGGAGTTATATATGTACAGTTTCATCTCAGATTGCTAGATGCGTTGAGTTTATCTGTAAAATAATAACAGAGGTAAAACCTTTAGAAACCACTCTGCCTCCAAAATTCTTTAGAAGTTCTTTAAGAAAAACACTTCTAAAATATATGACTATGTGGACATCAACTTAATTTCTTCACTGATTGGTTTTATGTAAAATTTTTAAAATTAATAAATGAAATATGAGAAGTAAAACCACTCAAGATTTCTAAACGAAGTCTGTTCATTTTCATAATAATGCAGTGAGCTGGTGCCAGAATAGTTCATAATTCAGTGATCTCTTAAAATATTCAAACTTTTTTAAAAAGAACATTAGTTGTGATTATTTTTGGAAGTACTTTTGAGATGGCTACATTTAAAGAATCACCAGAGAGTCTCAGATCCTTTTTCAGTAATGCAAGCATTACACTGGTGAAACTTTTGGTTTTGAAATTACAGAATAATCAACATGTTGGTGATCTCGGCTGTTTTGTTTTTTTTTAAATATAAGTACATTTCAGTGAGCTTGAAGACAAATTCAGTCCATTTTTCCAGATTTGCTCTTACATTATTCCCCAGGGATTATTTATATGTATTATGTGGCTTCTTTTTCATTTCGTTTAGACAGTTCTGTTGTCCATAATTATAATAGATATTCAGTTGCTGAATGTGTAGGTTTAACTTTGGTTTTTGTCCCAGACTAACTTCTAGATCAAACGTTCACATTTTCTATTGAGTAAAACTCCTAGGTTCTAAATGGCATGCTACTTTGTAGCCAAAAATTGTTAGAGGAAAAAAGTTTTTTCCTAGGTACAATACCAATATGAATAGTCACAGAGTTCATTTGTTAAAAAGAACACATTTTATAAACATTTGCGTTTTGACCACTAGTCCATGAAATACAGCAACAAGACCAGCAAATTTTATTATGTGATTTTATGCATCTAATTCTGTATTCACATCAAAAAAACCCACATTTATTACCTTTTCAAATTATATTATACATTTTTTCTTTACAGAAAAGCAAACAATATATAAAATTAACATTCTATAAAATTATAAATCTTTGCGTTTGTAAAGAATAAAGGAGTCTAAAATGCGTAGTTGCAAACATTCACATTTTATTCATTTGACCAAGGTTTTATAATCATCATCTTCTGTGGCTCTTAAAATTCCTTGTCAAGCAGATTATCAGTCTTGGTGGCTCACTGTGCAGCATCCTTGATGCTTAACCTATTCTGTCATCTGCAAAGGATACTCCCTACTTTGTGTTGCCACACGTCACGTTAGTTTTTCACCACGAAAACAGCATTTTGTTCTTTATTCCATATGGGCTGGGACAGCTCTTCAGCTTGTGAAAACTGTTACAGCTCTAGCAAAGCTGGAAGACCTTTCCTACTAAGTCTACTTATTTTAAACAGGGATCTATTTTACATAGGAAGTTTAATGAGCATCAGGTATACTGACCTGCATGTTTGCTTTTACAAACAAATAACAGAAAATGAGAATCAATTTCATTTTTTACGATCATAGTGATTTTTATTTATTTTTTTTTTTACAAAGTGGTAAAATCTTTTTTGCTATGCATAGCAAAACATCTCCTTAGAAGCTACTTGAAAGGATAATTCTAAAATTTTCAAGGTACTTCCAATGATCAAACTTTAATCGCTAGTTTTTTCCTGAACCTCTTAGGTGGGAGAAAATTCAGAGCACAGCAGACTTTGTTCGTTGTGCTCGTTGTCCCAGGAAACTGGCTGGTTTGGCTGCTGAATTTAGCTGGCTGGTGTGTGTGTACGACTACTTCCTGGCAGACATTCAGATCTGGTAAGATTTTTGTAGTCGTTACCCAGAGGGGAAAAGACAAGTGTTTTGAACCCATAAGGACTTCAGTTTTATTTTGGAAACATGAGGGCTGAACACTCAAAAAGCTCAAGACCGATTCCTTTACGGGCACAAATTGCATACATGACACAAAACCCCAGTACCTTTTCCTTTAAATACATGGGTATCAAGATATGAAGCTTGCGTTAACAGGGTTTTCATCTTTCTCAAACTTGCTGCTATGTACATCAAGATAAGCCATTGTACAGTAAGAATGAATGTCGCATATTTAAGTGGCTGATCCTTGTGCTGATAAAACTGTTTAAAATCATCAGTCCATCAAATTAGTCTTTGGTTTTTATTTGGTGGATATTCATCAAGTCAATATCATTTCCAAGTCATTTCCATCTCCATCAAGGGAAATGATAATCCTCCAGCTTTTGTGATTTTTGGGGATGGTGCTTCATGCGGAACCGTAGCAGGAAAATGTTTGTCAGATAGCTTTCCATTCCAGAGATTTCATTAATGATCAAATGCTTTTAAGTGGCATGCAGTACCCTGAAGGATTGCAGCCAATATATAGTTCCTAACAGGTCGGTCCTAAGAGCTGAACCTGGTATACAATGTGTGATTAACCTTTGCTGTCATCAAAACATACAGCAGCAGTTCAAAACTTGTTGGCACTGCCTTTACTTTAAGATGAACAGAGAGGCTGGATCACAATTTCATTTATACCCCGTTTTGTAATCAAATTTGTTCCAACTGTGAGTGTTCCAAGATATTGAAGAGGTACTGCCCATGAAGTATTTTATTGTGCAGGGTTCAAACTGGCAATGATTATAAATGAGCCAGCTTGTCTTCACTTGGCTCTGAGTGCTGTACCCCATGTCTGCATAAAACATGTTCTCAAGTAAACTTCTAGTAAAACAATTTAATCTCTTTAAAAGCTTGCTAATTTTTTGACTACACATAATTCAAGTTTTTTAAATTTTCACTAAGAAAGCACTGGTCCATTGAAAATATGATGGCATACAATACTAGAAGTCAGAAACCCTATTCTATAAAATTCTGGCTTAAGGCTACTGTTGAGATCACGTTACTTCAACCTGGTTTCTAAGGAAACTAAAGTCTACACACTGATAAGCATACAACAATAAAAAAGCAAAAAAAAATAAAACCACCCCAGTATCTCTCCTTAGTGGGCTTATATAGAGAGCAATTCCAAAATAATATTTTATTGTAACTCAAAAAATACATTAGGTCATTCTGTTCACATTTTGCCATATAAAAAGTGAACATAAGCTCTTAAAAAGAAAGTATGACTGTCTCCACTGACTGAATCCTTTACAGGATTATTTTCATTAGGTAATATTTTTACACTGGGAAAGGATTCTTTAGCCGGAAATCACTTTATAACGTTGTATAAAGACATTTTGTTTGTATACCACATGTAGCCTGGATCTTTGAAAAATTCCTGTCCTTATTTGCTTATTCAAAATGATTGAAGTTGTAAGTTGGTATTCACAACTTCTCACGTGTAGTAATTTATATTTTTTCCTTTGTACAGGCATCTAAGGATCAGATTTATGGGTAGTGCTGAAGTGCATTTTAGTCTTCAAATCAAGACTGCAACATAAAGTATATTCACATTTTGTATGGATTTCAAACTATTGTCATCATGATGATGGTTTGGGCATTTTGTGGGAGGAGGGTTGTATCTCAGAGTATTGGTTTGGTTAAATACAATACATGGACAAAAGACAAGTAAGTTTTAAGGTGTCTTATGAGAAACACTATTTTTCCCAAGCATTAAAAACAGCACATGAAAATCTGCAGGGCTATGTTCTCACGTGGGGTTTTTTTACCTATTTTTAATGTGAAAAAAAAAAAAGGAGCAGAATACAAAAAAATAGCAATTTTCTCCTTGAAAATGATTTTGATACTGTCAAAATAAACTTTTCATTAGAAGATGAAAATGTCATTTTCTTCAACAGCTGTGTTTAGCTTGAAGTCTGAAGATTTGTCAAGGATGAATTTTTTTTTTAAGAAGACAAAAAAACCCAAAACAACAAAAACTCCATTTCGACTGACTATAATATATGCAGGATATATATAGGTACACATGCAGGAATACAGAGCCAGCATCTCCGCTGGTGTAAAACATCTTATGTGTCTCTGAAGTCACAACTTGCCTAACTAACATCAGCTGTGAATCTCACCCAAGAAAGAAATTTTTGCTTATCTCATATTCACCTCTCTGTGGAACGCTGGAGCCGGTTTCTAAACAACACGATTCTGATATAAAAGGCAAATTATAGTAGTACAGGAACCATGGAGCTAACCTGAACACCAGAACGCATCAGTGGCAAGAAACAGAGGTATGGCTGTAAAGTTATTTAATAATGCTGTCTTGAAAAACTACTGAAGGAAAAGTCAAGCTTGCCTGTAAGAAGGCTGCTAAAATTCTTGTCGGGTCTCCAGAAAAAATGTTTGCAGTGTAATTCTATAAGACTATTAAAGGCTAAAATCACTTAAAATGATAATGAATTTTTCAGGTCTCAGAGTGGAGCCTTCAATGTACTGGTTACTGACCAATGTGGTACTTCTATTTGAGTGAGCAATTCCAGAGATGCATTTTCTAGGTGGTAGTCATTTTACGTCTAAAGCTTTTAACAAACATGTATATAAAAGATGGTTCTACAGCACAGTAATAGTAAATGCAGTATTTTCAGGCAAGCACACCAAATTCAACTATGCTGATGACTCTGAACTTCCATGTTAATAACAAAGCTCCCTGTTGATGTTTATTGGTACCCAGATTTGTAAAGCTGTACTGTAATGTGCTTTAGCATCTACCTGCACATTTCTATATAGCAGCCTTTCAGAACTATAATGAACGATTCCATTAAGCAGTACTACACAAGAAATGTAGTCAACAGTATTTCAGAACCTAACCTGATTCACTTTAATTTTCAAGTTACATTAGAGAATATACCGTTTTGCTGAGTGCAACTCACACTTCTATATTTTACTTTCTTTGGTATGCTCTGGGCTTTTTACAATTATTTTTAAAACTCCCATTAAAGTGTATCCTGTGGTAAGGACTGCAGAATTTAAAGATGATGAAAAGTCTCATCTGACAGGGAGCAGCTACTCTTGTTTTCCAGTGCTTTCTCCACATTGTTTCAAGTGATGGAATCTTGTAATTTGTCTTGGAGAACTTTCACTGTGNTGGGGGGGGGGGGGAGGGAACATCTATGCTTATGAGTATGTAACTTCAGGTGGATGAACTTAATGTGTATAAAATTTGGATAGCTCCCTCACCAAGTACCAGAAAATATATTTATCAATGCCCAGTTTTTTATGCTGATCTTTATAAAGTACAACACTTGCTTCTACTAATGATTTGGTTCCAGATAAATTAATTGAGGCTAAGGAAGTTCTTGCTAGAACATTCAAAGGTGCATTTCTTGCACTTCTTTGAATTACAATATTCAGAGCAACACCACTGACTTCCTTGGTTTTACAGAAGATTGTGCTTCATCAAAGATCAGAATCGGGCCTCAAGATTTTTTGCCCTACAGACCTATATTCTTCATCTTTCCCGCGTTACAGAACAGCTCTACTCTGTTGCAAATCTCGAAGTAGCAGCGATTCTCCTTCAGTATCTAACTTGCTGATCTGAGTTAAAAGTGGAGATACTTCAGGCAAGAAGTTGTCAATGACTCTATGGTGCACTTGGATATTGAAATCTTTGAAAAACTTCTGCTACACATTGCTTAGAATGGTATAGGATGTAATTATGGGAATGACAGACCTCAGTGTTAAACCCATGTTTTGTTCTGCTTTTGTGTGGAAAGGCAAACTGAAGACCAATCTAGTCTATCTGAGGACTTCTGAATCCTCTTTTGTTAATTTTGTTCTATCAAATTTGAAACTCCCTGCAAAGTGCCCAAGGCAGATGGCCATCCTTCCTGTCTGAATGGTGACGGGCTTTCTCCAGGCTGGCGAGAATGTTGTTCCATAGGACCATCCAGTCAAGGAGGACACGTGAAGGGACCTTCCACCATTCTCTTCTAAGACAAAGCTTAGCAAGTAACTACAACAGAATGCACGTTTGATCAATTTAAGAATTCAGCAGAGAGGCTTCTACTGTACCTAGCAGATCGGAACTTGAGCTCATGGTAGCATTGCACAAAGCTGTGATAAATGAAAGTGATTGGCAAGGCTAATAAAACGATGCCACTAACCACACAAATTCCTCCAAGAATCCTTCCTGGTACAGTGATGGGACACATGTCACCATAACCAACCGTGGTCATTGAGATGATCACCCACCAACAAGCAGCAGGAATGCTGGCATAATCCTTATTCTTTGTTCCCAAGTCCAGCCCGTTTTCAAGAAGCTGGGAAAGTGCACTGAAAATTGCCATAGCAACACAGATAAAGACAAGTAGCATCACCATCTCTCGGTAACAACGCTTCAGAGTCAGACCAAGTGTTTGAAGGCCAATGAAATGACGAGCCAGTTTAATCACCCAAAAAATCCTCATCATTCTTAAGACCCTCAAGGTGACTCCAGCCCTCTGAAGCTGTGAATTTTCCCCTGTGAAAACTGTCATTAGGACAGAGATGTAGTAAGGAGTAATCGCCAGTAAATCAATGATGTTGAGAGGTCTTCTGACAAACTCACACTTGTTTTTGGAGACGATGAACCTCACAATGCACTCTGCAGTAAACCAGCCTATGCAGATAGCTTCAATTATCCTGTCAAAAGAAACAAAGTACAGTATTTATGTTCTGTGCAAAAGCCTTAGTGGATGTTTGGTTCATTCACAGATATTACCAGACTGACACTCAGAGCTTCACGCACGACAAACAGAAAGCCACGTTATTCTTATCCTGTGCATGTAGCACCAGATTTCAGCAACTGACCCAAGGACCCAGTGACGATTTTAAACTGGTCTTTGTGAAGAACTTATTGATCATTTTCTTTGAATTATAGAGTGCTACCTATGGTACTGATGCCAATGTGTGTAACATTATCTAGAATGCTGGTTTTTTGCTGTTTTTTTTTGTTGGTGGTGGTTGGGGTTTGGCAGATTTTGTTCTTTTTCTGTTTGTTTTAAATCTGCAAGGCTCAATCCACTTGGGAATGTAAAGGACCATGGATCAATGCACTGTCTAGTTATGAGCAGCAATGTACAGAACCAGACCGCTAAACTAAAATGGAAGTAAACATGGAGTAGGCAAAAATGATCTTTTGCATTGGACAATTCATGCAAATTGGCTCTTCAGGAACCAACCTAAACCAGTCTCTCTGATTTGCATCCTGAACAGGGGCTTACCTAGAACTATATTCAAAACTTTATAGGTACTGCAATTACATACAGATAGTATTTTATTTTTCATCATTGGGTACACAATGCAATAAGCCTGTGTCCTCCCGTTTACCACTATGTTCTGCATTACTGAATTTTTTCTTTTGTTTTAGATGTAACTTCACCTAAACATGTGGCAGCAAGAATGTCAAGGTAACCAAAGCAATAAGCAAGATCATCTTTTTGACAAATACAAATAATGGCCTTAAGAAAAGGAATCCTGGAATATCCTAAATATTTTCAAGTCCCAGTGCAGGGAATGAAACTGGAGAATATCTCAATGTGAAACCAGTGGAAGATAGAAACAGATGATTAAATTCGTTATTTAATATGGTTATTTGATAATTGTTGTGCAGGTAGTCTCAAATCTCTAATTTGAAAATAACCCTTTTCTTACAAGAATTCAGGCCATGCTCACTTGTTTAATACAGGAAGGAACAGGAGCTAATCTTTTTCTCTTTCCTTTGTTTCTCTTTTTTTCACCAACAGTTTGAGCAAAGAAAAAGCCAATCACCAATGCCTTCTCATACCAACAGGTCTGAAGCCACACTCACCTGAGATTGGGGATTTGAAAATACAACATAGAAACAGAGCTTTTTTTCCCTACTGCAGGGATCCTAGCAAGGTAGTGTCTGTAGTAACATAATGATTTGCAAGTAAACATCTGTCATTTTAAAACTAAAATCTTGCTTCCCAAGCATATCTGCATAATTTTTTACCCGTTCTGAAATCTATTGTTATTATTAAGACAGTGGCCTGTTAGAAAGACAATATTGTTCTATAACTGCTGCAATTATACTACTAGACTCTGTAACTGTCACAAAAGTTTCACACACTAAAGTTTTGGTTATTTTTTATTAATTTGATTTTATTCATTTGTTCACTGAAGTTTTACACTAAAAAATGGAGAAAAAGGGTGAATTGATCTAACGTTGTAAATCCAGCCACAGCAAATTTAAATGAACATAAATTAATTACTTAAAGTAATAATTATTTACATAAAATAGGACCTTCTTTTTCTTGTTTCATGAATAACAATGAAACTTCTGTAAGCAAGTGGCCTTTCTTCATAAAGGGCTTATAAAACACTTGTTCATGTTAGTACCTTTTGATGGAAAGACCTGAGAATTTCAGAAATAGCTTGTTCTTATGAACTATGTGTTCTTTAAAAAACTAAGCTTTTCAAAATACTACTGCTTCTTTTAGCATTTACAGTGAGCGATACCTACCCCAGATGCAGATTTAATTCCTTTTTATTGTATGAATGTGGATTATCGTTCCTTTATGTTGGAAAAAAAATCAAGAAAAAAATATTAATGGGTAAGTTCTCTTAAATCCTTTCTACACATAATGAGGAAATACCCAAGACTTCCCCTAGTAAAATCAGCCAAACAGCAAGATCACAGTAATGGACACACCAATAAAAGTCTGCATGTACTTATCTATTGACTAGTTCAGTTCTCGTGTAACGATTAAAAGAAAAATTGTATGCAGTTCGAAAGTTGCAGGCAGGAATATTCAGCAATTCCAACAGACTTGTATGTTATTACATTTTATGAGATTTCACTGGTAGTGCTGCCTGTATCCTATGACGTGGACCATTTAAATGAAAGAGCAATTTGTAATTATACAATTTAAAGCTTATTCACTGGGTATTTCCTCCTGCTGCCCTGATAATGTTGGAAAAATGTGTTTCCTCCATTTTGTCACAAATTAGGTTAACTCTGAGTTGAGCTTTAAGGAGGTTAGGTCCCAATCACTGTGATTCAGTAGAAAACTTCCTTTATGAATCAGCGTTGATTCAGTGGCCCAGTATAACTTTGGGGAATAGTTGTACAAGTAAAAATCCATGAAACACGATCAATCCAATGTTCTAGTCTGGCAGTTCCTAGCACAAGAGATACTGTAAATCAGTTATACTTCAGTAGGAAGGAAAGAAGAAGCCTTTATTGTAGAACAGACTTGAGGAGAGCTAAGGAGTATCACTGATGCAAAAAGACAAAGCAAGATCAAGAAAATGGGAGATGCGTTATTGCCACTCCATCATATATTGCACCACCATTTCTCTGTTCTGCATCTGTCCTTCTTTCTCATCAATTATGCGCATCCTGCTTAGGGAGAAGATAATGAAGAAGAGGTTCCCTTATTTTCAGTCCTGGTAAATCATGCAAAAGTGGGTGCTTTGGTGAGAAGAACTAGGAACCTCTGGCCTGTTGGGAAAACTGGAGTGCTTCATATTTTGTTTCCCTTGCAGATGAAGTCTACCTCTCCTTGTAGTGACTTACCTTTATAGCTAACCTTGTTAATGGATAAATAACATCTAATAAGGAAAACAAATTTTAATGGTTAATTCTCAAGATAACTTAACTGAGCATCAAGTTAATGCCAAATAGAATGCATGCGCTTGGAAGACTAAAGTTACTGTATCTTCTGTAATCAATTCTTAAATCATTTGCTGCCTATTCATAGGGCAGAATGCCTTTTATTGCCTATTCCTGGAATAATGCTGTATTAAAATCTATAACTACATAGTTAAATCATGAGCTTTATTTGTTAAAATGGAGTACCTATGTTATAAACTTTCACCACAGTTTTTGGTTGGTTTTTTCCCTCCTATCAGTTTTAAAATAGTTGGTATTCAAAAAGAAGAAGGAAAATTAAAAGCAAACTCATGAAGTGTTTCCTTGACGATTCCCCACAAAATTTATAAATAATCAGAGAAAATAAGTCCTAATTTTTATTCAGTTTTAGGTTATTTCTGCTCAAACTTACTGTTCATTGTCCCAGACCTAAGCACATGAAAGAGGATTTTTCTCCTAAAATTTTAAGCCTCTTGGTACTTAAGTCCTTCAAGATTGCTTTAATGAGTCTTTTGTCCATAAATGGAAAATCAAGCCTTTTGTGAGCTTTATTTCTACTGTAATCCCATCACTGTTCAATTTTCTCTTCCATCTGATAACTTCCTTTCAGAAGAAGCTAATTTATGTACAATGAGTAAAACTACTTCAGAATTTTTTTCAGTCATTAACAAGCCTAGTTTGTTATTACTAAAGAAAAAAAAATAAATCATATTGTGAATGTCTTAGAATATTTCAATTTAGCATTATTCTTTGCCCCAGCATGCCAAGTTGTATACTTTTAATATTCCCTGGTGAGTTGGTTGAAATCTAGCCAAAATATTCATTAGTGGCACTGTTATCTATTAAGCTTGTAAATAAAACAGACACATCAACGGGACACATGAGGAAAACAGATGATATGATTAAAGACAGTATATGACAGGATTAAAGTCTGTCAGCACTGATTTGTTAAATTGTTGCTAAAGCCTGTTTCCATGTAAAGCACATTAAACGTGAAAAAGGTCCAAGAGGTAGCCAGAATCNGTATGCGGGGTTTAAAGTAAATATTTTCTTTTTTTTTTTTTTTTTTTTTTAAATCCTTTTGAAATCAACAGTTTCTGTCTCACTGCAAACTGTAGGGTAAGTGCCACAGAACAGCTACTTTCCCTGCATTAAAAACCTTGCTGGCTTGTTTCCATTCTGTCCCTGGCTTTGGTAGCAATAATATGTCTTGATGCATTAAACACTGATGCCTTGCATGGGAGGCTGTAATAACCCAGCACTCGCCAGGGAGGGGACAAATGCCTTTCACAGCTCTTGGGGAATACTTGGATATGAACATCTGGAGTCCTCAGCATCTTTTCCATCTACTGTGAACATAAGTGGCACCTAGTCCTGGTGAGTTAAAAAGGTTCTTTCTTCTGTGGTCACGCAATGATACCTGTCTGTTATCTCTATTTTTCAAAAAGCTTGTGAATTCATCAGAAATCACCCATGGTTTTAACTTAGATCTGTAGTTCCATTCTTTACCTTCAGCCTCTGTTTTAACTTAGTAAAAATGTGGTGTTTAGGTTAGAACTTGCCCATGAAAAAAAGTCCTTCTCTGTTTTTGTTTTTGTTTTTTTTTTTTTTTTTTTTA